>PVJN01050585.1:0-14786 GCA_004026805.1 Lasiurus borealis
AACCGTAGTTGAAATAATGATGTAGCAAACAGTAGTTGACCATCCAATCTCTATTTCACTTGTGTGGGGGCATGTGTTTCTGTTTTCTGTTAGTTCAACAAAGTGTGGTTTGTTCAGAAATATAAACTGATAATTTCATAGGGTTATATACATAATGTGATAGGTATTATTTTCAACTGATGTTAATACCTGGACAGACTAGTAATGTGAATCTCCAAACTTCATATTTATACAGTTTCTAATTCTTCAATGATTCAGTATCTTAATAAATTTAAGATTAGAATTCTTTCAAATGAATTCCAAACAGTAATGGATACCATAGATGAAAGAAGATGCAGATAATCGAGAGATTGAAAGAAACTATTTTAGTGGAAGGTTGCAAAAGGAAGAGTTTATGGAATTTGTAGGTGGAAGTTGCTATGCTAGATTGTGGGAAATAAATTTATTTTTACAAAAAAAAAATGAAATTGGTGAAGTGTGAATCTGTGAGGAAGTAAATTAATGTTGAATGGGTAGAAAGAACCCTGTAGGTTAATATGGTGGCTTATAGGGACCTTCAGAGACGATTTGATGACTCTCACAAATCATGACACTCATGATGTAGGGATCTGTTATGTTGGTTTGAGTAGAAAGTACAATAAACTTAGAATAAAGAGGGCTGATTTTGAAAGACATTTTAGGATTTGTTTATAGATGTCTGAGACTAAGGCTATAATATGACACATTTATAAAACATAACTTTATATGATATTTTGATTCTTGATATCCTCAAACTGCTTTTTGTTTGTGTGTGTGTTTTGTTAGATTTCTATGTGATAGCATTGAGACTGCTCTTCTGTCATACCCCTCTGCTCTCCATTCTCATCACACAGGGTGGGGCAAAAGTAGGTTTACAGTTGTTCATATGGAAAATAATAATAAACTCTGTTTCACATGCAGCTGTAAACCTATTTTTGCCCTTCCCTGTATAATCAGTTTAGTAATGACATACATAACCCCCTGGTATGAGATTTTCATGCTTCAGAAGGTTCTGCATATAAACTACCAGAGTCATGTGGTGGAACTTTTGTAAATGTAATTATTTGAGAATATCAGATTAGCCTGGCCAGTGTGGCTTGGTGGTTGAATGCTGACTTAGAAATCAGGAGACCCCAGTTCAGTTCCCGCTCAGGGCACATGCCCAAGTTCCGGGATTGATCCCGTTAGGGGTGTGCAGGAGGCTCTCCCTCTCCTTCTCCCTCTCCCTTCCTCTCAGAAATTAAAAAAAAAAAAAATCAGATTAACTTACAAACCACAGGCAAGTGAGTTTGGAAGTTGAATCTTATGTCTCAAACCCATATTTACTTGTTTGTTTAGATTTCCAATATTAAGTTATTTTGATGGTGTTTCTTTACATCCATATTATAAATCTGGAACTTAAGTAACAAAAGTGGTCAAATAGTATACTGTTTGAAAAAGGTTCCTATGCCTTTTGAATATTGAATAGCACACTTTGGACAAACTCCATTGTAAAACATCCCTTTGAATTCTAAATAAATGTTTAGGAACTTCTTACTTATATTCAGATGTCATCACTTTTTACATTGTAATATGACAGCATTATAATTCAAGGGTCAACCAAAGTCTGCAGTTGAAACCTTGAACTGGAAGGTTTCAGGCGATGCAGTTATTCTCTTATTCCCATTATGCTTTAGACTTAGACTTCTGTCACACAGAACAAGTTTGAGATTGTGACACACTCGGGGCCATCTGCTTGCTGTGTGTGTAAGCCATAGACCTTTGACACTGGAAATAAAGCATCATCACTTGTGGTGTTCTTAGCTGGTTCTGCTTAGACTGGAGTGTGCTGGGCCCAGCTTGTGTCTACAGTGAATTGTCACTGTTTTGATCTTTTGCAATCGTAACACTTCCATAGCCATGTGTTTAATGTCTTCCGTGTTGACGTGCTGAAGATGGACTTGTGAAATTTTTTAGTAGTGCAAAGAAAATGCCTACTTAATTAGCAGAATTGTAAAATGGTTTTTTTAAAACATTCAAATACTTGTAAATGCAAGTGCATTCTTTAGATGAAGGACCCATCATCGCGTTTCCGTCTTGTGGTTAATTTTCACAGTATAACAAACTATTTTTTTGGTCCAAAGTGCTTTGTAGGAAATCAGTCATGTAATTGCATTTGTCTGCACTATCTTTAAAATCGTCTCTATTGTTATGGGAGAAAAAGCTGATTATCGGTGTTTTCGTAGTATGATTGCAGTTCTTATTTTTACAAAATGTTTATTCATATGTAGAATATAGGCTGAGAGGAAATGCCAAAAGGATCAAAGTTATCTTAAATTGGGATTACAGGTGATTTGTTTTTCTCCTTAAACTTCTTTTCTGAACTTTATACATTATTCATATATCTTATAATTAGAAAATGAAAGGTCTAAAATGAATTTATTATAGAATATGAAATTAAATTTAGTAAAGCTTTTAAGATGAAGATTCTTAAGAGATAAAGGCTTTACAAATGAATTAAGAAACAGTGTATTCCTGAGATGGAATTATATAATGATAAAATCTGTACTTAAAAACAAGCAAAATTGGGTTGCCATTTTCTGGATGTAGGGAATGAGATTGGAAAAAGTATTTTACCATTGATAGGAAGACAGAATTTTGTTTGATTCTTCTAACTCAGATTTGCCTCAGTTACATTAATTTATATACTGTTTTATGGATAATTATTTAATTTTGGATATAAACTTATTAACATGAATAATATACCCAGTCTCACTTTGAATATTTGGTCATAAGAATGTATTTGTAATCAGCAGGCAAAACACTCTATGGAAGTTTGCATATAGTACCGATCAGTTGTTACCTCACCTCTATATCTCCCTGTCTTTTTTTTTTTTCCATCTGTAAAATAGAAAAATAACAGTACCCATTTTTCTTATATATGTTTGAGGACTAAATAAGTATGCCTGGCACACAAAAAGCACTCAAATATTATTATTGTTATTGCAACCAACAAGTTGGCAGTGATGTCTGTAAGAAATTGGGAGTAGAGCAATAGCTTATGCTTTTACTTCCACTCACTGTTTTGACTAACCCTATGCATTCTCCTTTTGTTAAAGTGGGACTGGTAGCTATGCACTTAGTTGGTTTCATTTCTTATGTACACAATAAATCTTGGCATTTGTGGTTTAATGTTTTAGACTCAGTATTGAACATGGGAGATTTGTAATTTGGTGTAGGGACAGACTGACATGCCAGATAAGTATGTGAACTAGAGCATTGAGCATCCCAGTTATTACCCAGTAGTGATTTTGGTTCCCTAACTTATTTAATTTTCATCGTGGGATTAAAACCTGCGTTTCTGTGTGAATGATGGTGTCTTGAGAAAGCTAGATTTTAATGCTGGTTTTTGCAGATTAAAGTGAACTTAATGGCATAATTTATGAACATTGGTTATTTCTTGTATATTCTTCACATTGCCATATGCGCAGTACAGAAATGAGTAATAGGATGTGTTTGATTGGTTTGTGAAGAAATTTGAATCTTCAAGTTTCTTTTTTTTTTTTTAACATATATTTTTACTGATTTTTTACAGAGAGGAAGGGAGACGAGTAGAGAGTTAGAAACATCAGTGAGAGAGAAGCATTGATCAGCTGCCTTTTGCCCGTCCCCCACTTGGAATGTGCCCGCAACCAAAGTACATGCCCTTGATCGGAATCAAACCCTGGACCCTTTAGTCTGCAGGCCGATGCTCTATCCACTGAGCCAAAGCGGTCTCGGCTAAACTGTGTTTTATACACCTAAAGAGTTAAGGGATTTTTGTTCTGTTTTTTGTTTTTCCTCCCAAGAGCCAGTTTTCACCCACTTGGGGGCAATATTGCCCCTGTTGAGAATGTATACTAATAAGCAAAAAGAAAAATCACTCCCAGCTTATTAATATACACATTTCCCAGTGATTTTTCAATGCATATATTTTTTATTTTAAAAAAAGAGATCAGATGCATAATATCTTATGCTCTCTTGTAGAAATATATTGTAAGTTTTTCATGAAAAAATAGATTTTAGTAGTGTTGTATCCAATGGATAAATAATATCAAGGTATAGTATTCCGTTAAGTGGAGTTGCCATCATTTCTTTAAATAATTCCCTATAGTTTTTTATTTTTTTATTATAAAAGCTGTGTTGTGAATGTGAATATCATTATATTTGAATTTTAATATTTTGGGTATGTATAACTTAGAAAAAGAAAGTCCCTTTCCCCAAGGACTTCCACTGTTAATGTGAATATTTGTTAAAAGAATGATAGATTGACCTTTAACTATGGCAGATTGCTTTTTTACCTGAAGTATTTTGGTCATCTTTTCATATCACTATATATAATTCTACCTTATTATTTTTAGCAATATTCTGCGGTCAGATGTACAGTAATTTATTCATTCTCCTAGTGAAAGACCTGTTGTTTCCTAGGCTTTTTGTTTTTGGCATACATTTTGGTTTGCTTGTGTTTTTCTGTACCATAAATTTCCGTTGGTAGCAGAATTACTGCGTTATTTAAGACTTGGAAGCACTTTATATGCTTGAGGCTTTCTTTAGGCTTTTTCCTCTTTTTCATTTCTTTGTTTGACTATTATATCTGGATATAGAAAATGTTACATTAAGAAAGCAGATGTGCATATATATATAGATAGATAGATAGATAGATAGATAGATTTTTTTTTTTCTTCAGATTACAAGTTACAGTTTTAAGTTTGGCTAGTTTTGGGTGTGGCTTCCCCCCCCCCCCCCCCGGGTTTTTTCTTTCTTTTTTCTTTCTTTTTTTAAAAGACAAGTACATGTGTTTTAACTAGATTGGAATAATACAGATTTTTGAGGATTTTCATGTTTGGGCTTGAGACCTTTTATTGCCTGGCAGTGATTCAGAACTCTAAAAGCACTTGACTTGCAAAGTGAACAAGTAAGCTCTTGAGCTGGGAGCTTTCTGGGAATATCTGGAACCACACATTTCTGTCAGAGATGCCTTTTAACGTTGGGTTTATTGATTGAAGATCTCAGGCATATACTCTCTCTGCTATCTAACTTTTATTTCTTTTGGAAGGAGATATATTATCTCTTTTTGCATTTCTGATAATGTCCTTATTTTAGATATCTTGTATGTTCCTGCTCATTTTTACAGTTTCTTTACATTGTCTTCAGAATTATTCAGGCATTTCGCTGAGGCTTACAGTCTCGTAAAGCTCCAAAAATATCTGAGTAGATACTATATTAAGTAGCACTTCTGTGAATCAGCACCTGATATTTACAGATTCTCAATCTGATTGGTGTTTGCAGAATTCAAGCACATTTCTTTATGGAAAACCATTGAACATTGAAAAAATACACTTTATCAAAATAGAAAGGTTTTTCGGTTTAGGAAAAAAACACTAATTTTTTGAAGCAGCTTATTCTCTCATGAGCTAACCTTGTTATTTTAGACAGATGCTTGAGTGAGACTTTCAAATGGTCTTAATGTTCCTGAAGAGTCAGTTTATCACTAATTATAATAAATACTAGAGGCTTGGTGTACGAATTTGTGCGCAGGTGAGGTTCCTTGGCCTGATCAGCGATTGGGTTCCAATTGAGAGGCGGGGGGCGGCCTGCTGGGGGAGGGACCACAGGCGGTTGGCCAGCTGGCCAGAGGGAGGGAGTGTGGAAGGTTGGCCAGCCGCCCTCCCCACCTCTTCCAGCAATCAGAGGGGCTGGCCAGCCAGGGGGAGGGACCCCGAGAGGTTGGCCTGAGCAGCAAACTAACTGTTGGCAGATTCCACAAGGAATCTGGCTTTTTCCTCCCTCCTGTCTGGGTCCGGGGTGTGGGTATACCAGATTCAGGGCTGTTAGGACCCTTAGCACCAAGGTCTGGGTCAGTGTGCATCATAGCTACCAGTCATTCTGGTCATTCCAGTTGTTTTGGTCGTTCCATTTGTTTGGTCATAACAGTCGCTTAGGCTTATATATATATAGATAACAAATGATATTCAGTCCCCGGGCCATTGAGACAGGACTGTTTCCTCAGAGTAGCCCCTTAGAGTCGAGTTGTCATCACAGCTAGTTTATTACGCTCCTCACACAGGTTCCCCTTGCTTTGGGGCGTGGTTATGGTTCTTCATCTAGCTAAGTGGATAAACAGCTGTTTTCCCACATGCTAGTGGTACTTTGTTTTGCATGGTATGTTTTAAAAAATAGGCATCTCACTTGTGATTTTGTCTGTTGAGGCTTGCCATTTAACTAGGTTGGAGATTTTATTCTTTATGGCAGAATTTAACTTGACCATCTTGTGACTTTACATGAAACTGCTTCCTTTACTCAGAATGACAGGAGCAAGCATGACAACCCACGCTTGAGCCATAGCTCCTTATGACTTTAAACCTTTGGCCAAGCATGTGTGACTGCTTAGTTACTGCTTTACCACCCCCATGGCCTAATTCTTGGTTTTCTGAAGCTCGAAGCCATCTCAAAAACTTCAAATTCATTTAAATGAATAGTCTACAGAAGGAGAGTATTTGATATTATTTAAATGTTAATGTGACCCCCCACCCACCCACTCCTCCCCTCCATCCCTCCCTCCCTTCTTGGCTGGGTGTCCTTGCCCAGGAGCCCAGATCCCTCCACTGCCCAGATGCGCGGAACTCACGGCTGGAGTCGGCTCACGGGAGCCTCCTCCCTCCTTTCCCCTTCCCTGCCCCCTTCCCCACCCCCAATCTGGCTCAGAAAAAAAATAATAATAAATGTTAATGCAAGTTTATTATCCTATCAAAAAAGGTGATATGCAAATTAACCATCACTCCATCACAAAGATGCCGGTTCCCTAGCCACAAGATGGTGGCGCCCAGTCTCCTCAGCCCCGCTGGAGTCCCCCAGTCCTAGGGGGCCCTGTGTCACCACGGAGGGCCTCTAGGGAGCAGGGGGCTAGCCCGCAGCCAAGCACAGGCCCACCTCCTGCTGAAGCAGTCGGCAGCCTACTAGTTGATTATAAAAAGTAGAATGTGTGATAGGCTTTGGTGTTTGTAAATGTTTCCACTTTACTATTTCTCATTTTTTTAATGAGAAAGAATTGTGATAAATGAGTGCCCAGTAAGACTTCCAGTGCAGGCATCTGGTGGGAAAGGTTCTTAGTAGGTTTGTTTATAGTACATGTTTCCACTGCATGTAAAAGTGGCGGATTTTGTGTTTTGTGTCCCAACAAAAAGCAAACTGCTTTTTAGGAAAGCATCAAGTAATTTTTACTAGCTCTTTTTTCAGTAATTTTCCTATTCAAAGTATAATTAAAATAATTCTTAAACCTCATTTTAGGGTCATATTAAAAAATAAGTTCATTTAAACAAGTAATACAGTATGAAGAAATACAGATCAAGTAAAAAATACAAATAAGAAAATATAACAGTTATCAGTTTGCCCTGTGTCCTTATAGGAATTTCCTATCTAAGAATACATGCATATACAGAAGTATTTAATTTTGTTTTCATACCTGCTTTTTTTCCCTTTAAGTTTTTAGATACAGAGGTGATACACGAAGACTAGAAGTGTTCTTTACTAGCATGGTGGGGCACTGAATAAAAGCTCCATTTTCATACATAAGTTTTGTCAAGTTCCTCCATCTCTCCCCTTGCTCTTCTCATCACCTGTGTTTTTTAACCCCCATTCTTCTCCTTGAATGGAGAAAAAGAGTGGCTCTCAACCTGGGCTGAGCTCTACAAAGGAATTACTGGAGAAGATCTGAGAAATATCCATATCCTGGCTCCACAGATCAGAGATTTTATTTAATTGATGATGAGGCAAGACACTTGAGACGAGAACATGCTTTATCTCAGCTGCATCTAGAAGCTTGCCCGAGCTTCTGAGTCCCAGTATGGTTTGAGCAAAGGCAGTGATTGAATCCAAGGGGGTTGGGTTCCTCAGCTTCCTGCCTCCGAGAGAGAAGATGGACAGAGGTCTGTCATCCTTCCAGCTCTCTCAGGAGTGCATGCCACACACGTCATTTATCCCAGTGCTGGTTTATCTAGAGTGTCATACTTCATTCTAAGGGGAATCAACATCACTAATGCAAGACAGAGTCAATAGACAAGATGAGTGATAAAGCAGTGCGGTGTTGTGGTTAACCACACGGACGCTAGAGCCAACTGCCGGGGTTGTAGTCCTGGTTCTGTAATTTATGTTGAGCTCGGGCAAGTTCATGTTAGCCTCCCTGCTTCATGCTATAAAATGGGATGGTATTCTCCATGTAATAGGTATGTTGCAAAGATTAAAAATATTAATATATGTACAATGCTCAAAGCAGTATTTTCTACATGGTAAGTACTTAGTAAATAATACAAATCTTTGACTCTCTTTTCTAACATATATTCCCACCCTTTTAATTGCTTTCTCCAATGAACTAAAGCAGGGGTCAGCAAACACTTTTCTGGAAGGGCCGGATAATAAATACTGTAGGTTTTTAGGTTCATACAGTCTCTGTTGCAATACTCAATTCTGCTCTTAAAGGGCAAAAGCAGCCATAGACCGCATATGTAAACAAATGAGCATGGCTGTGTCCACTTAAATTTGAATTTCACAGAATTTTTATGTAAAAACCACTCTTAGTTTACAGGCCACACAAGAATAGGCAGGGCCTTAGATTTGGTCTGCTGGTCATAGCTCACTGATCCCTGACGTAGAGTAAAGGAACCTGCACAACAGTTATAGGCACCCCTTCTCAAGCACGCCTTAATTTTTAAATTCCCCCATACTTTAAGGAGTCCAGAACAGTGGTCGCCAACCTTTCGGACCTCATGGACCCCAGTTGGTGACCGCTGATCTAAAAAGTTTAGGTTTAGAACTTAAACTCTACTCCCAGTTTTGATCTTAAACGGTTAGCATGTTGTGTGAGACAGTGGACTCTTTGGAGACTCTGTCCTCCTCAAACAGTGACATGCAGTACATAAATGTACTTAAGATTTTTTTGGTTCCAGCAACAGGAACAGATTTTGTCTTGTCCTCAGCACCACTGTAGTAGGTGTTTGTGTTAGGGTTCTCCAGAGAAACAGGCCAGGAGGATACACACACACACACACACACACACACAAATACATATACATATACACATTTTGTGTGTGTGAGAGAGAGACTTAGTTTAAGGAACTGAAATATGTGATTATAGGGGCTACCAAGTCCAAAATCAGTAGGCAGATCAGCTGGGAACTCTGGCAGCCTTGGGGACAAAATCTTCAGTGAATCCTCATTGTTTCCCTTCAGGTCTTTCAGCTGATTGGATGAGGCCTCCTCAACATTATCGATATCTCCTTAATGTCACCTGATTGCACATGTTACCACATAGGTGTTATTTACCTAATACTTGCACAGCAACACCCAGATTAGTGTGTGTTTGAATACCTGGTTGCTATAGCCTAGCCAAGTTGACATATACAGCTAACCATCATATGGTTTAATTAATATTTTTCTGATAAATGGATGAACAAATGGTTAAAGTAGTTGAGCAGAAATGAACTTGTAAATTTCAGGAAGTCTGAGGAGAGCCAGGGGAGTCTGCAGGGGTTGGGACCTCAGGTAGCGGGAACGAACAGTGTGCCACGGTCAGAACGAATCCGCTTTAACGATTTCTATCTTCACGTCAAGATCCAGTTTAGGGAATTCCGCCTGATCAGCCTGCTGCAGATGGGGTGAGATGTCTCCCAGGCCCATTGGAGAATGGGACACCTTGATTGGCATTCCCACCAGAACTTCAGCGAGGGAGACAGGGTTATTTTCCAGCAGAGAGTCGGGATGCAGTTCTAAAAGGAGGAGGAAGAGACACTAGACATGCAAAAATAACAGATGTCCGCCTCACACCAGCTCCTGCTATCTGCCCACAGAGGGACAGCTGGTGAGGCGGACGTGGATCAGGGCCAGATCATGGAACATTTCACAGGCCTGGTAATGTGTTTGGCCTTATCCTGAGAAGAGTGAACCTTTTGGGGGTCATAGATCCCATTGAGAATTTGAAAATTTTGGACCACATATTTGGCTCTCTTCCTCCCCCCCCCATAAAATTGTACTTATACTTAAGAAAAATAGTTTTGTTTTGTTTTGTTTTTGCAGAGCATTTCAAGAAATGCTTGTGCTTTCTAGAGTACATCGCTGGTTGGTGGGAAGAGGGGCTGGTCTATTAACCTAAAAAGTTAAGAACTCATAGGGAGAGGGTAGTGAATCCTATTTAAAGATTTTAGGCAGGTGAACCCCAATAGAACTGTGTGTTAAATAGATCATTGGAGGATGGATTCGAGGGATACAGGACTGGGGGATGAAAAGCAATCATAACATTACATCTCCCTCAGCTTCTGATATTTGCATTTTCTTGATTCTCCTTAATCTCTTTGCTATGGAAGGATTTGTCTAAGACATGATGCAGGCCTTAATTAACACAGTGGTAATAAGGATGAAAAAGGCAAACAATTTAAAGAAACATTTGGGAGATAAAATTCACAGAACTAGCCTGGCTGTTAATTGTATATGGGAATAGAGTAGAATATGTCTTGTTTGTTTCTAGCTTGCATGACAGAGAATTACAGAGGCCAGGTAGGAGAGTGAATGATACATGTGAGGAGGGACAACTTTATCTTCTGAGTAGGACTTGAGGAAAAGTGACTGGACTTGATAAAAGGAGCTATGGTTGGTAAAAAGATTATTGTTTAATACTGAGGGCTCAGATAAGATTTCAGAAATTTGTACTAGTGGCACCAATTACATAATGGTATTTTCTCTAGCAACGAAGAGAGGTTTTTAAATCATTCACGGTTGAAGGTTATATATGCTGATTTGGGGGAGAACACAGGATACATGAAATAGAAGCAAAGAATAACTCAGATAAAGGAGGTAATGATGATAAAGATAGAGCTCTTATTCCATGCTAGGCACATTTGTAAGGGTGTTTTTAAGGCACTAACTCGTTTACTGAAAATAACCCTGTGAAGCCCTGGCCAGAGTAGCTCAGTTTGGGTGTTAACCCAGGCTGGTTTGATTCTCTTTCAGGGCACATACTATGGTTTGATTTCTAGTGGGTGGTGTACAGGAGACAGCCAATCAATGATTCTCTCATCATTGATGTTTCTATCTCTCCCTCTCCCTTCCTCTCTGAAATCAACAAAAACTTATCACGGAATATTAGATGTTACCGTTGCTTTATTATATCTTCTGTTAAATCAAAACTTTACTACTGCCCTAACCGGTTTGGCTCAGTGGATAGAGCATTGGCCTGCGGACTGAAGGGTCCCAGGTTCAATATCGGTCAAGGGCATGTACCTTGGTTGTGGGCACATCCCATTGGGGAGTGTTCAGGAAGTAGCCGATCAATGTTTCTCTCTCATTGATGTTTCTAACTCTCTTTCCCTTTCCCTTCCTCTCTGTAAAAAAATCAATAAAATATATTAAAAGAAAACACTTTACTACTTATTCTGATTTGATTTTTGAGATTACTGGTCAGTTCCAATTGGATATTTAGCAGGCAGTGTAGTGTTTAAAGGAATATTTAGTACATTGTTTTGTTTTGTTTTCTTTTTCAGCTAAAATAAGCTAAAGACGCAAAAGAATGAATGTTGTCTTAGATTCCTAAGACCTGGGAAACCGGTCTGCATGCTTTTATGCATTTGGTTAACCTTTACGCCATTCAGAGTGTGAGAGCAGCTTGTGCTGACTTCCGTTCCTCTGCTGGAAAGCCTTCCAAGAGAATCACCATCGTGTTCCCTGATGTCATTAGAGCCATTAGGAAAAGTACTTGTTACAACTGTGAAGACTCAGAGGACTATTTATTTATTTATTTGATTCCTACTTTTAAAGATGAGAAAATCTGGGCTTCAAAGACCTTCAGTGACTTGCCCAGAAATAAAGAGAGAGTTATGTCTGCTGTCTCTTACATTCGTTTCATTCTGTATCAGAGCGCTTGTGTATGAACAGCCTTTGATTTCCAGAATGTAAAATTCAGTTGTGGAAATTATTGGGTTTTCATATTTGCTGCAAGTATGCATCTTTCCATTTTTGGTGGGCTGTATATAAAATTACAAGTTCTACCATAGTATATTACTATCATTTTAATTCTATTTGTAGCTTTAAGGTGTAGAGATATTTGATTCAGAAGTATGTCCTTATAATACATTTGGTGTTAGAAAGTTATTTTAATAAGTTAACTGACTAAATATAATTTTGATTCAAAGGGCATTACGAAACTTTTTTCTTACAATATTCTTAGTTAAGCTGCCCACTTTCAAAAGAAAAATGACTTTTTACTCTTAGTAATTATTTAAAAACTAGAAGCTTTATATTGTATAAATACTTGTGGAAAGATACATAATATTCTTTTAAAATAGGGACATTCATTGTGCAAGAAGTTCAGTTCAAGTATTTTTAGAGCCTCTTCTATTCATGGGCTTTGTGCAGATCACTACGAAGGAATACAAAATAGTTTTTAATCTTCCTTTCAACAAAATTGACATTGAGAGAGAAGGCAAGGCTAATAATTATGAAACAATCAGATTCAAGTTTGCCAAGCTACAGTTTAAGGCCTATTTTTGTATGGTTCTCAAACGAGGAATGGCTTTTGTTTTTGCTGTTTAAAAACCAAACAAACAAAAAAACAACAGAGGAGAATATGTAATATAGACTATATGTGGCCCGCAAAGCAAAAAATACTCACTGGCCCTTCACAGAAAAAGTTTACTGATATGAATTAGAGGAATATAATCCCATAAAATAAAATGTAACCCGAGACATTAGGGAATGCAAATCAAAACCACAATGAGATGCTAGTTTATACCCACTAGGGAAGGTGTCTAGTATACTTATTGTTAGTCCTAATAGTCAAAATGTCCATCAGCTGATGAGTGGGTAGACAAAATATGGTATAGTAATGAGAGTATTACTCAGCTGTAAAAAGAAATGAAGTACTGATACATACTACAACATGGATGAACCTTGGAAAACACTATGATAAGTGAAATGCAGACACCAAAGGTCACATATTCTTATAGAAATGCCTGGAATTGTCAAATCCATAGAGACAGAAAGTAGATTAGTGGTTGCCAGAGGCTGGAGGGACAGTAATGGGAAATGACTGCTAATGATAGAGGGTTTCTGGTTAAGCTGATGGAAATGTTCTGGAATTGGATAGTGAATATGATTGTTCAATCTTGGGAATATACTTTAAACCACTGAATTGTACGCTTTTAAGTTGGGAGTTTAATTTATATCTTAAAAAAGTGTGATCAGAGGCTAAGTAGAAGATTTTATAAAAGAAGTAATGAGAGATTAGGTAAAGAAGAGAAGATTAGCCTTGACTGGTCTTGCTCAGTGGATAGAGCGTCAGTCTTAGGATTGCAGGGTCCCAGGTTTGATTCCGGTCAAGGGCAGATGCCTAGGTTGTGGGCTCAGTCCCCAATAGGAGGCGTGGAGGAGGCAGCTGATCATTGATTCTCTATCATTGATGTTTTTAACTGTCTCTCTCCCCTTTCTCTTCCTCTCTGAAATCAATAAAAATACATTTAAAAAAAGAAGATGAGAAGATTAAAAGCATGAACTAATGAATATAACTTTGAAACGACTCCAGAGGGCATAGAGCAGTGGTTCTCAACCTTCCTAATGCCACGTCCCTTTAATGCAGTTCCTCATGTTGTAGTGACCCCAAACAACAACTGCATTAGAGGGACGTGGCATTAGGAAGGTTGAGAACCACTGGCATAGAGGATTTGGAGAGAAAAAGGAAGTAGATAACAGCATTACAGATCTGAGGGTTTTAAACCAAGATATTGGTGTTTGACAGAAGAGGAAGACGAGGCAAAGATGTAAGAGGAAGAAAGAAGCCGAGTCTCTTGTTTTCATGGGGCTTTTAAACTGGAATATTTACTGATTTGACCTGTGAGAGATCGTGCTTTGTGCTATCATTTTCATGGAATAAATTTATATTTTTCTAGCCAAAGGTGGGATTTTTTCTTCTAACCAGAGAGCAAGACGGAAGGGCTGTCTGCCATGGTACTGTAAGGATTTTAATTCTCAGTATAGCTATGCTCTGAGGAATTTGCTACCATCTTTTTTTTTTTTAACCAATTTTAACTCATAAACTTTATAAAGTTCTTTCGTGTATATTGTTCTTACCACACCTATGTGATAGGTGGTATCATTCCAATGCCAGGATGGGGGCACTGGAGTTAGAAAGCCTAGTCTCAATTCCAGCGTCTACTATTTTCTAATCGTATGTGAGTTTTGATGAGTTATTTTACCTCTCTAGGTTATATGCTTTCTCTTATATAAAGTGGTGATTATAACATTCTGGAGTTGTATTTAAATAAATTGACAAAACTAAAATTTCTAGAATCATCCTCAGTAAGTGTTATGTTGTTATTGATAGGTTATCAGAATTGAATGAGATTAAGGAGTCCAAAGTCTTCCAGCTGTAAGTGATAGAGCCAGCACTAATGATAGGTGTTCTCAATTCAAGTCCTGATGTTCTCATTGCTTTTACCAGATTTTATTATATACTTATACCTATCCTTTAGACATATACTTACAAACTTCCTTACCTTTCATTTAAAAGGAAACCAGACTATATCAGGTATAAATAGCATTAGAGACTTTCATACAACAGAACTTTCATTTCTAAACCCAATCTTTTGCTTTAATCCACTGACACCTGGTCCTTAGCAATTTTAACTAAACTAGAGGCCCAGTGCACAAATTTGTTCATGGGTGGGGGTCAGCCAGCCTGCCCTGATGGGGGCCATTACGTGGGGGGTTGA
>PVJN01050586.1:0-14788 GCA_004026805.1 Lasiurus borealis
AGTTTCCCACGCCTCAAGGTTACAGAACAAATTAAACTCGTATCTCGAGGGACCACTGTACTTGCCCGTTTTTTAAGGAAAAAAGGAACCATTTGTGGCCACATTCGTTCTAGCCGAATCCAAGGCCTCTGGGCCTCCGTTGTCACTGTCTATGGAGTTCTGTCTCCGGGTACAAGGATCCTGTACTACATCTGGCTTCTCATTGTCAGAGATTTCCCTGCTGAGAGGCTGGCTCCCCACGATCAGGCCCAGCCACCAGCCAGGATCGGGACTGTGGACCACGAGCAGGTGGAGCCGGTGGCTCCGGCCAGTGCTGGTCTTTTTGTGGGAATACAGCAAGAGATGCATGGCTCTCCCGATGGCCCGTGCCTCTGGTTTTGGACAGGCCCGGACGGGAAGTCCCCCCCTCTCCCCCGGCACGTACCCACGGCGCCCGCCTGCCCGTTCTCCGCGGCCATCATCAGCGCCGTGCGGCCCGCGTCGTCGGCTGCGTTCACCTGCGCGCCGTGTCTCAGCAGGAGCTGCAGGCACTCGGCGTGGTCGGCGAAGGCGGCGGCGTGCAGCGGCGTCCTGGCGAGGAGAATGAGAGCAGCGTGAGCTTCCCGGGAGCCTCCCACCCGCCCTGTGTGCGGGCCGGACAAACACGGCAGGTTCCCGGAGATGACCTCCAGGCCCCTGGGAAGGGTCACTGATGCGGGGGGGGTTGGGGGGGGTTAGGTGGTGGCCCTGATCATGAAATTAGCATCTCTGTTGACCGCTTCGTTGACACTTTCAAAATGACACCTGCAATGTGTAGATCACTGGCTACTTTTCTAAAAAGCCCACAGCATGCCCCGACTGGTCTGGCTCAGCGGATAGAGCAGCGGTTCTCAACCTGTGGGTCGAGACCCCTTTGGGGGGTCGGACGACCCTTTCACAGGGGTCGCCTAAGACCCTCGGAAAATGCAGATATTTACATCACGATGCATAACAGTAGCAAAATGTCATGGTTGGGGGTCACCACCCCATGAGGAACTGCATGCAAGGGTCGCGGCCTTAGGAAGGTTGAGAACCCCTGGGATAGAGCATCGGCCTGCAGACTCAAGGGTCCCAGGTTCGATTCTAACCCATGGCATGTACCTTGGTTGTGGGCACATCCCTGGTGGGGAGTGTGCAGGAGGCAGCTGATCGATGTCTCTCTCTCATCCATGTTTCTAACTCTCTATCCTTCTCCCTTCCTCTCTGTGAAAAATCAATAAAATATAAAAAAAAATAACAAATAAATAAAAAAGCCCACATGATCTAAGGTGAATGACTGTTTTTTTTTTTTGGGGGGGGGGGAGACAACTTGGCGCTATTTGTCCAGTTTAAAAACGATTGGCCTTTCAACCACTTCTGGGATTTTTATCTCCAGATACACTCGGGTCATAGGACCAGGCACATATGATCCGCACCACCTTCTGAAATAGCCAAGTACTGGGCACAACCTAAATATTCTTCCATTGGGGGCAGGACAATTACATTATAATACATCCCTTCAGGTGAATAACATTCAGCTTTAAAAAAGAACATGGGAAATCTAAGAGTTTTCGTAAGGAAAGAACATGGGAAATCTAAGGGTTTTCGTCAGGGAAGATCTCCAAGATGCACCAAATCAGAGCCTGGCTGTCGAGTGCTCCATTTGCACATCAGGGACATACGCGCCTACAGTTTACATCTGTTTGGAGTGCCGCACAGACAACACGTGAGCAAACACACGCATCGGGAAAGGACAGTTTCTAGTGGCTTCCTCCGTGGAAGAGGCGGGGGCCGCTGGGCCGAGGAAGAACACTTCTTTGACGTATATACCCTTTACAGTACTCAATTAAAAAACAACATGCTTACCTATTACTTTTCTTTTTCTAAAAAAATGTATTTCATTAATTTGTTACAGAGAGGAAGGAAGAGGGACGGAGAGTTAGAAACACCTATTAGCTGCCTCTTGCACGCCTCCTACTGGGGATGTGCCCACCACCAAGGTACATGCCCTTGACCGGAATCGAACCTGGGACCCTTCAGTCCGCAGGCCGACGCTCTGTCCACTGAGCCACACCGGTTAGGGCCATATTACTTTTCCATTTAAAGAGTAAATCAAAGCGCTCTGGCCCCTCTGCGGCCGCAGGCAGAGGCGGAGGTCGGTGGAGGAGAGGCACTCACCTGCCTTTGTCGTCTCTGCAGTTGACGATGCTGGAGTCGATGGCGCCCAGGAGCAGGGCCGCACAATTCTCGTGGGCGTTTATGCTACAACGAGAGGGGGTTTGACCTGGAAAATCTCCTGGAAATCATCCGCACAAGGGACCCCACTTCCCTCTCAGCCCCACTTCCCTCTCAGCAGCAAAAGGAAATGCTTTGGTTTTCTCTGCCACGCGAAAGCCTTTGCTCTTCCTAAAGCGCAATCTCTCTATATGTCGCTAAGGAAGGGAAGCGGCACCTCGGACTCCCCGCCCCTCCACTTACATGGCGCAGTGCAGCGGGGTGAAGGGGTTGCCGATGAATTTGCGAAAACATTTCTGCTCCAAAAGTACCTCGATGCAGTTCTCATTGCCTGCAAGGAAGCAAAGGGGTTTAGGAAGTTTCCGAGAGAGGAATGTTGTTCAGCGCAATCCATTTTTCTTTTCTTTTCTTTTTTTTTTGTCATTAAGAACTGAAGTCTGGCCGATGTGTTTTCCTGAATTGGACGAATGCTCAATCTCCATGGAATGAAATCCACCAAATGCCAACCTGTTATTGACTGTGCTCCAGGTGTTCCGAGACATACATGAACGACATGTAGAATGAAGGCCATGTGGGCCGAAACCGGTTTGGCTCAGTGGATAGAGCTTCGGCCTACGGACTGAAAGGTCCCAGGTTCGATTCCGGTCAAGGGCATGTACCTTGGTTGCAGGCACACACCCAATGGGGCGTGTGCAGGAGGCGGCTGATTGATGTTTCTCTCTCATCGATGTGTGTAACTCTCTATCCCTCTCCTTTCCTCTCTGTAAGAAATAAATAAAATATATTTAAAAAAAAAAAAAAGAATCACAATCCTCCAGTGGCAGGGAGGGACCAAGCCACGTGGAGCAAGGAGAAAATGTGGCTCTTACTGCTCAGAGCCAATGACAAAAGAGGACTGTAATGAAAATGAAATGTCGTACATGAGAGAACCCCGCAGTTTCTGAGTGAAAATATGTTTAAAATATTTTATTTATTTCAGACTGGAAGGGAGAGGGAGAGAGAGAGAGACATCAATGATAAGAGAGAACCACTGACCAGCTGCCTCCTGCTGGGGATCGAGCCCCCAACCCAGGCCTGTGCCCTTGACCGTGGGACCCTTCAGTCCGCAGGCCAATGTTCTATCCACTGCACCAAACCGGCTAGGTCAGCGGTTCTCAACCTGTGGGTCTTGACCCCTTTGGGGGTCGAACGACCCTTTCACAAGCATCGCCTAAGACCATCAGAAAACACCTATTTCCCATGGTCTTAGGAACCAACACACTGCTCCTTGGTGTAGCAACGTGTAGCCATGTAGTTTACTGTTGTCCTAGGAAGACTGTTACCCATGCTATACCACGATTCAAGACAAAATTTCATTTATTTGTAATTAGAAGTAAATATTTCACAATATATAATTACATATTGTTTTTGTGGTGAATCCCTATGATTTAGTTATGTTCAATTTGTAACAATGAAAATACATCCTGCCTATCAGATATTTACATTACAGTTCATAACAGTAGCAAGATGACAGTGATGAAGTAGCAACGGAAATAATCTTATGGTTGGGGGTCACCTCCACATGAGGAGCTGTCTTAAAGGGTCACGGCCTTAGGAAGGTTGAGAACCACTGCCTAGGTGAAAGTTTTAATACAGGAATTGAAAATGGAAAAATAAAATGATAAAAAAACAGAGTAGAATATAGGTGGGAAACTATCTGTAGAAACTGACAGGTGGGAGATCGTAAGCAGGACTGGGAGCCTAGATGCCAGCAAATAAAAACATGACAGACTTTCTACACCAAAGTTCACCATTTCCGCACGGAAAAGGACACCACCAACAAGGACCAGAGACAAACGACAGGCCGAGAGGAAACGCGGGCAGCGCAGGACATGCTGGGCGGATTCCGATCTCGCAGACCAGGCCCTCCAGCAAGCGCAGGAGGAGAGATAAAACTCATTACAAATAAGCCGTCGGCGGGAAAGGTCATTTCCGGAAGACGAAATGCCAGCAAACAAACGCACTGTTACACAGGGAAACGCGACCCAGAGTGCGGAGATAACCTTTTCTGTCCTCCAATCACAAAAAGGGAAAAGATGCTATCGCCCCGGGCTGGCGAAGGCTCGGGGAAATGCAGGCTTCATACACGCTTGGGGGAGTAATAAATCACACCCTCTCGCAGGGGAACACGGTGTCATGTATTCAAGTTAAAACACACACACAGGTCCTCGTGAAGAGTCTCTCTTCTGGAAACCTATCGGACAGAATTCAGGGACACACTCTGAAGAGACACACACACTGCCAAAACCGGTGTGGCTCAGTGGATAGAGCGTCGGCCTGCGGACCGAAGGGTCCCAGGTTTGATTCCGGTCAAGGGGCACGTACCTTGGTGGCGGGCACATCCCCAGTAGGAGGTGTGCAGGAGGCAGCTGATCGATGTTTCTCATGTTTCTCTCTCATCGATGTTTCTAACTCTCTATCTCTCTCCCTTCCTCTCTGTAAAAGATCAATAAAATATATTAAAGAGAGAGAGAGAGAGAGAGAGAGAGAGACACTGCAGCCTTGTTTGAACAGGAAAAAACCTGAAAGCAATCCGAATGTCCACCCCCTGGGACCCAGTTGAATAAATAATAATTTGTGATACACACGCACCGGTATTGATTTATCTGCTCTGCAATAGACTAAGGAGACCAATCGTTGCTGATACCCAGTAACTTGCAGGATATCTGCGATAGGACGGGTATAGACACAGATGCGGACAAAACCGGCTCTCCCTGGGGGGTCCCGGCTTTCTCTTCGGCCGTGACCTTCCATCAGCCTCGCGGAGCAGCCTATGGGAGCCTTCTAGTTGATGATTATCAGTGCTCCATAAAGCCTGCCATAAATGTTTTGGTTACTAACGGCCAGGATGCCATGGCAACCAGAATAAACATTAACCTGGTGATAGGATCCATGATGGACCATCTTCCGCCGCCAAACCACCAGGAAGTATGGCATTCTTTGTCCCTTTGTCTTGTCAATCATCAGTACCTGAGTTATACCATAATAAAGTACTATAATGGGTCTGTTAGCAGAGCATCATCTGTGTAGAGTGCTGGGTGGTCTGTCTGCTCTGACCCAACATCCCTGTAAGGAAATGATCCTGTAAACATTTCTGTTACAGTGTATGGATTTGCCTATATCCTTTGTCATCTGCTTGTGGCCATGATACCTGTCCCCCCAGCCCCAACCATGTTAAATGAACAACAGCAAAAAAAAAAAAAAAAAAAGTTACAGAATGCCAGTTGTTCTATGATTCTAGGTTAAAAAAACAGACACACATACATTTATATTTATTTATATCCTCCAGGGGAAAGTATTAGAGGTACACACCAAATTACACCAGAAAGCGAGTTTAGAAATGGAGACTTAATTCTACCCTAGACATGTCAATAGTTTTGAAATTTATGATGAGCTTGCATTTCTTTTTTACTCAAATACGTAAAATTAAAAAAAAAAGGTTAAATCTTCTGAATTATAAGTACGACAAAAATAAATGGGGGAAATGAGATGTAAAAGAGGAAATGCCCAAAGACAGATCAGTCACTAGGAGTCTGACTGGTACTCAACTGTAACAGGTGTTAGCTGTGTTATTTTATTTTATTTTACTTATTTATTTTTAAAATATATTTTATTGATTTTTCACAGAGAGGAAGGGAAAGGGATAGAAAGCCAGAAACATTGATGAGAGAGAGACATCGATCAGCCGCCTCCTGCACGCCTTCTACTGGGGATGTGGCCGCAACCAATGTACATGCCCTTGACTGGAATCGAACCTGGGACCCTTCGGTCCGCAGGCCGACGCTCTATCCACTGAGCCACACCGGTTTTGGCAGTGTGTTATTTTAATTCATTCCAGGATCCCTGGTTATATCATGTAGATCAGGAACCTCCATTAAAGCCAACTATTCAGGTCATTAAAAGTTCTGATGAGGAGTTTTACGTTATTAATTAGCAAAAAGGAAGTGAATTTTTATTCCGTGGAGGCCTCAGAGCAGCCGGGAAGGGAAACTCACTTAAAAAAAAAACGGAAAAAAGGTGTCTCGATGCAGGAAGACTGGGAACCAAGGCGGACAGCGCTGTGCTCGGCTTCCCTCCCCCCCGGGGTCCCCGGGTGCGGGGTCAGCGGTTAACCCGGCGTCTCACTGGGCTCGACAGGACACTCACCGTTGTAACAGGCCCAGTGCAGCGGGGTGTAGCCCTGGTTATCCTTGAAGGAGCAGTCCTCCTCGGACAGCGCCATCTGCAGCAGCTCGCTCAGCCACGTGGCGTGGCCGCGGGCCGCCGCGTAGTGCAGGGGCGTCCGCCCCCGGGCGTCTCTGCAGAGGATGGACACCTCTTCCTCCAGCAGCATCTGCACGCACTCCTCGTGGCCCGACATGATCTGACCGGTTGCCGGGGAGAGAGAACACAGAACAGAAGTCAGCGGGGCCGCCGGCTCGGGATTGTGCAGCGGGCGGCCGCGGGAGGCTGGGCTCAGGGTCGGGGGACATCAGTGCCCGGGGCCTTGCGGGAGGACAACCCAGCCAGAGTCGGAGAGGAAGAGCCCGTGTGGATGTCGGCGTGTGGGAAACATCTGGACTCTCCAGACAGAACGGTGAAAGGTATCATGAGACAGGGGAGCGCATGGGTGTCAGAGTCAGGAAGGTGGGGATGTTAAATCCTGGCTTCACCTGGCAAAGCTTGGAAAAGCCGATTCACTCATTTCGCTTACCCGGACAGGGGGATGGTGATAAGGACCCCACAGGTTGCTGTGAGGATTGATGAGATAAGGTACCGTATTTTCTGGCGTATAAGACTTTTTAAAAAATATATGTATATTATTGATTTTTCACAGAGAGGAAGGGAGAAGAATAGAGAGCTAGAAACATCCATGAGAGAGAAACATCCATCAGCTGCCTCCTGCACACCCCCTACTGGGGATGTGCCAGCAACCAAGGTCTATGCCCTTGACCGGAATCGAACCTGGGACCCTTCAGTCCGCAGGTTGACGCTCTATCCACTGAGCCAAACTGGTTTTGGCATTAAGACGACTTTTTAACCCAGGAAAATCTTCTCAAAAGTCACGGGTTGTCTTATACGCCGGGTATTGTCTTATAGGGCGAGTATATGCCAAACTCTGTATTTTAACTAGAAAAGTTGGGGGTCGTCTTATACACCTGGTGTCGTCTTATAGGGTGAGTATACCCCAAACTCTACATTTTAACTGGAAAAGTTGGGGGTCGTCTTATATGCCGGAAAATACGGTACGTAAAGGCCCCAGCCTGTTGCACGGCCTCCTGGAAGTCTCCAGGAAATAAGGAGGAGGATTATCACTTTGACCACCGAGAGTTCCTTCCCTTTTCCCTGACCCTGGGGGTTGGCACCAAGAGCACTTTTATTTCTGCTTCCGTTTGATTTTGTTTCCTCGGCATGATTTAAGAAACAGCTCGGCGGGTGTATACTAAGAACCGTCCCAGGACACATATGTCAGGTGGGGAACGGGTCAACAATTAGACATAGCCGGGCTACTCAACACTAAGCAATCACTGGAATAAATTCCGGCACCTGCATACAATGGACCATGAAAAATGAGAGAGCAGGAAAATATTTACTGGCATGGAAAAGGTCCTTGAGAGTCTAAGAGAAAAAAAGTAGGTTCCAAATAGTATCTTTAGTATTCTCTTTTTAAAATTTTTTAAAAAATAAATCTATATTCAGAAAAGAAGATTTGGTATATAAACCAAAAAAAAAAAAAAAAAAGTTATCTTTAGGAGGTGGGATTACTAGTGATTGTCACTGTCTTCTCTGTGCTTTGGGAAAAAAAATATTTGCAAATTTTCTATGTGACGCAAGTATTTTGTAACCCAGAAAGTAGAAGCAATTCTACAACAGTGGGGGATTGTGATTCTGTCATCACAATCTACCGTGAAATCACACGAGCGGGACCTCAGGGTACCCGCCACTCTTTCACGGGAGCAGAAGATTTTGTAATTTCTTTTAGACCGACTGAGGTTCGTTGGTTATCTCAGGAAACAATTTTTTTTTTTTTTACTAAAAACTCATGTGGGAAGTAGAGAGGACGCGTGCTCATTACCAGACGGCCTGATGGCGGCTGAGGAAGCCGGACCTACCCCTCTGTGCAAAGCTGTACACCCCATGATGTCAACAGCATCCACGTTCGCTTCCTTCTCAAGTAACAACGAGACAGCGTCGATGTGTCCGTAGGCGACCGCCAGCATCAGCGGGGTTCTAGAAGAGAGAGACGGAGTGGACTTTTTAGAAGAGAATTAAAACAAAATGCTCATAACTTCCCATGGGAGGCCTCTCTCTCTTTCTCTCTCTAATAATAATAATAATAATAATAATAATAATAATAATAAAAGCATAATATGCTAAGTAGACCAGACAGCCGAACAACCTTCTGGTTGACCTTCCGGACAAAGCTAGGGCTGTGAGGGCCACGCCCCTTGCGTGGATTTCATGCACGGGGCCTCTAGCATAAACATCTGTCTGCCTCTGGCATCTACTGGCCACACGGGATGCTGTCAGTGGAACGACTAATACTGGTGAGGCTGGGTGAGGCCTCACTGCGATCCCATCATCCTCAGAAGCGTCTCTAAGTACCACCAAGCAGGGGGTACGTGCGTGAAGGAGACCCTTCCGCTCCTATCAGAGCAGTTCTACCTTCATTGCGTTCTGAGTTGGCTTTGGCTCCGTGTTTTGCTTGACCAAAGCTCGCTGCCTTCCTGAAAAGCCTGGCAGCCCCAGGGGAAAGAGCAGGGAGCTGGGGTTTGGGAGGGGATGTCCCAGCTCCCACTCGGACCCTAACTCACATGTCTGGGTGAGGCCCGCGTGCTGGCTCTGCCTTTCCTCTCTGTGAGAGAAGATGGGGGCAGGAACAGGCCACCGGGTGGGAAGGACTTGGGAAGAACAAACCCAAGGAAGGAGGCCAATAGGAAGGACTTTTACGATGGAGAACACTCCCTGATGCCATCGCCATCGTTAATATGAACATGACAATGTAGCAGCTTCCAAAGCAGAAAAAATGGGTAGGAAGAAGGAGCCTAGGAGGTCTGGTTTTAAAAGGCCAGGGTACGCCGAAATCAGTTTGGCTCAGCGGATGGAGCGTCGGCCTGAGGACTGAAAGGTCCCAGGTTCGATTCCGGTCAAGGGCATGTACATTGGTTGTGGGCACATCCCCAGTAGGGGGCGTGCAGGAGGCGGCTGATTGATGTCTCTCTCTCATCGATGTTTCTAGCTCTCTAGCTCTCTATCCCTCTTCCTTCATCTCTGTAAAAATCAATGAAATATATTTAAAAAAAGAAAAGGCCAGGGTACATGGCCCTAGACATACAATGTTGGCTCTTTTTCATCAACACACACACACACACAGACATATACACACGCACACTGCACTTAGAATCTCCTAAGTCCCATTGTGACATTTTTTTTTAATATACTTTATTGATTTTAGGGAGGAAGGGAGAGGGAAACAGAGACAGAAGCATCAATGATGAGAGAGAATCATTCCAGCCGCCTCCTGCACGCCCCCTACTGGGAATCGAGCCCACTACCTGGGCATGTGCCCTTGGCCAAAATCGAACCTGGGACCTTTCAGTCCTCAGGCCAATGCTCTATCCACTGAGCCACACCAGCTAGGGCTCATTGTGACCTTCTTCAGAGTTAGTAGAGCTGTGGTAATCATCATAAGCTGCGTGTCTTTTTCCATATTTTGCCCATCCCCAGCCAATGAGTTTCACCCAAACATGTACCTCCAACCTCCAGCTCGGCAGTCAGCCCTCCCAGGGGCTATACCAGCCAGCCATCACCCCCCCCCTGCCCCCCGCCGTGACTGAAACCACCCACCCAGGGGCACACTTACTGTCCTTTGGCATCTTTCACATCCACCACTTCCGGGTTGTCTGCGATTTCCAGTAACAGCCGCAAACACAGGGTGTGGCCGTTCATCACTGAAGGAGAAGGGAACGGGCCTCCGGTTAACAGACCCCCACCATCACGCACATCCCTCCAAAGCAGCGGTTCTCAACCTGTGGGTCGCGACCCTTTTGGGGGTCGAACAACACTTTCACAGGGGTCGCCTAAGACCATCGGAAAACACATATATGATTCATAACAGTAGCAAAATTACAGCTAGGAAGTAGCAACGGAAATAATTTTATGGTTGGAGGTCACCACCACGTGAGGAACTGTCTTAAAGGGTCTCGGCGTTAGGAAGGTTGAGAACCACTGCTCCAAAGGGGAGTTTGTTTGGGCTTTAATCATCGGTCTTCAGTCCGCGGTCCCCACCCTCCGGGTCACACCAGCTGCGGCATCGAGAGCCCAGGCTGGTTTTTCTCCTCCCTCTTCCCCCTTCTCCTCAGCAGGGCACCCTGGCCCTTCCCAACCGGTCCCTGGTTCATGCCCTGAGGGTCATTTCCCTTACACACCACGTCCGTGTTTTTTTCCCCCCAATCTCTTTTTTTCATTTCTCCCCATTCCCAGTTCTTTTTTTTTCCCAAAAAAATATATTTTATTGATTTTTCACAGAGAGGAAGGGAGAGGGATAGAGAGTTAGAAACATCAATGAGAAAGAGACATCGATAAGCCGCCTCTTGCACACCCCCTACTGGGGATGCGCCCACAACCAATGTACATGCCCTTGACCGGAATCGAACCTGGGACCTTTCAATCCGCAGGCCGATGCTTTATCCACTGAGCCACACCGGTTTTATTATTGTTTTATTCCTCCGTGGGGAAGGGTGGAGAGAAGGGAAGAGGTGCAGACGCAGCGGCAGTAGGCGAGTGAGGGGTCTGGGAAGAGCTGCATTTCACAGGCCTTTCCTCGGAGGCCAGCGGGGAGAGAACGCTGATTTAACAAAGGCACGTTTTTCATACACAATAGAAGGAGCTCACACTCCTACACCACCCGCTGAGCCCCGGGGATAATGCCCCCACTCTGCAGACCCGCCGCTTTCAGCTCACTCTCAGACACCTCTCTGCACCATCTCGGGAGGAAGTCTGGGGACTGGCACACGGCATGGTATTGTGCTTGCCTTGGGCTGTTTTGTGTTAAATAGATCATTCAACCTGGCACCACTGGTACCGCCTGAGGGCGAGCAGTTTACTGTCAGCTTAGAAGGAAGGGACCAGCGGAGGACTGGCAGCCAAACCCTAAAGCAGTGGGTCCCCAGCACAGAGGGAGGCTCAGGGGAGGGTGGCGGACGCCTCCTTCTTCATCAGCCTGACATCCTTTACAGCAGCGGTTCTCAACCTGTGGGTCGCGACCCCTTTGGGGGGTCAAATGACCCTTTCACAGGGGTCGCCTAAGACCATCCGAAAATGCAGATATTGACATCACGATGCATCACAGTAGCAACATTTCACGGTTGGGGGGTCACCACCCCATGAGGAACTGTATGCGAGGGTCTCGGCCTTAGGAAGGTTGAGAACCGCTGTTTTACAGGCTCATAACCATCACAGGTTCAAGGATGTTTCCTTTGGGGCTAAACAGGAAACAGGGGAAATCATCTAAGTTCCTGTCACTGAACCAGCCTGTTGCAGAGCAAACCAATACCCACAGTGCTGTGTTATTTGTTGTTGTTTTTTTGGGGGGTAGGGGGTGGCGAGGAGGGTACTACAGCTTTTTGAACTGAGCTAACAGCCCCTCCAGTATCAGGCCCCCTTCGTGGGAAAGTGTAGCCACACTGGAATTCTTGCACGCTCCCCACACTCGGCATTTCCCCAGGGGCTAACATCTCCTTGGCTGTGCAGGGGCCAAGTCCAGCTTTGTCTTAGGCTAGCCCCGCCTCCGCCTCCCCACGAGTGACAGCCACTTTGCCTGCTTCTCCAAGACCGCAACTGTCACTGCAACTAGCTGTGCCCAAACCTCCGCTACCCATCCTGGCGCCTGCTCCTCGGTGTGCCCGGGATTGGAAACAGCGATAATGAAACGCTGGCCGGGATGCGCAGAGTCTGGAAGCGCGGGCTGCAGCCTGCACGTCGCAGACATTGGTGGAGAGCAGAGTCCATGGACAGACAGCCGGTGGCGTCCAATGAATGGCTTGAGGGAGACCCACCAGGAGTGAATCCGCTTGGCCACCAGGGGGCTCCGTTGGACCATCCCCCGTGCCGTGGCCAACGCGAGACCGTGATGATGGTTTTCCACGGTTCGCTGTTTACAGGAGCGGTCCTGCACCAGGAAGACAGGCCCTCTGTCGTGTTCAGGAAATCCTGGTAACTCAGCGCGCTTGCCTGGATGGCAGGCAACCAACATTTTAAAAGGACGAAATCTGAACTTTACATTCATATACCAAGGATGTCTAGAACACCAAACTTTACAATGCTTTATAATATTACCAAAAAAAGACTCCATGTGGATAAAAAATAAGAATTTGCAATTTAGCCAACCATTCCTGATCTCATGATGAAAGTTTCCTTCCAGGAATGATGGTTGCCAGGTAATTAGGCAACAGCCATGTTTTTTGTTTTTTGTTTTTCTTTCCTTTTTTTTTTTTTTTCTGTCTCCAGTGGTTTGGAAATTCAGGGTGGCAGGTGGCAATACTTCTACAAAGTCTCACATTCTGAGAAAAATTTCCCAAGTAACAAGATCTTTACATCTTCTGGAAAACCATCTGCGCTCTCTGCTTCCTCGATGCACTCATTGAATGGTGTGAGACAGATATTTCTCATCGTAAGACAATACTTACGATCCTGATTTATGATCAAAGGCAGATAACACTGAATCCCCGGCCCCAAAGGAATGTAATCCTTCACTGAGCTAGAGGCTCTCCCCACCGCTTTCTCTCTGTGTGCACATCCAGCAGGGTCCTGATACAGAGTGATTTCATGGATGTTAGAGAAAAATCCCAGAAAAGGCAATTACAGTGGTACCTCCAGATACGAGTTTAATTCATTCCGTAACCTTGAGGCGTGGGAAACTATGAGACGCTCGAGTCGCGGTAAACTGGTGGGTCGTGTGCGGCCGGCCCATCCGCGCGATGACTCCTATCTCAACTGTTGCTCGTATTTCAAAGCAAAAATCGCTCGCTCGACGGCTCGTATCTCAAAAATCTCGTAGGTTAGGGCACTCGTATCTCAAGGTACCACTGTACTTCCTTTGGGATATCTACGCGCGCTTTTTAAGAGTCTCTTTTCACAGCCGATGCACCAAGCATCAGAACGAAGCCTCAGAGGCCTCCTGTGGGCTGGCAGGATGGGGCGCCCGTTAGTCCGCTGTCCGATGGCTCCTTCTATGCAATCGCCCTGAAATGTCATCAATTCCCCCCTTTGAAAGGCTGTGCGACTCGGTGTAGCTTCTTTGAAGACCGTATTAGGCCTTGCTTTTTCAGAAAGTTCTCTGATGACCCCTGGCCAAAGGCTCTTGACCTCTCTTTGGAGATGGAACGCAGAGGGTTTTTAGGGCTGGATGCACAGCATTGTAATCTGTGCGATGCTGTAATAACGCACACAGACCATTCCACATTTGTCCGGATTCATGGGATGCACGAGAGCGAGAGTGAACCCTAACGTACACCATGGACTTGGGGTGGGGATGAAGCGTGGATGTAGGTTCAACTGTAACGTATGTCTCACTCTCGTGGGACGCTGATAATGGGAGAGGCTATGCGTTTAGGGGGTGCGAAAGGTGGATGGGAAACCTCTGCACCTTCCCCTCCATTTTGCTCTGAACCTAAAACTGCTCTTAAAAAAAAAAAAACAAAATAAATCTTCCAAGGAGACGCCAGAAACCATCTGGCCAGAGAACTACCAGGCAGACCTGGTGCGGAAAGAAAACGCTTTTAAAAATAGGGAGGAAATAGCCGAGACCGGTGTGGCTCAGTGGATAGAGCGTCGGCCTGTGGACTGAGAGGTCCCGGGTTCGATTCCGATCGGGGGCATGTACCTTGCTTGCGGGCACATCTCCACTGTGGGGCGTGCAGGAGGCGGCTGATCGATGTCTCTCTCTCATCGATGTTTCTGACTATCTCTCTCCCTTCCTCTCTGTAAAAAGTCAATAAAAATATATTTAAAAAAAAATAGGGAGGAAATAACCGAGACCAGTTTGGCTCAGTGGATGGAGTGTCAGCCTGCAGACTGCAAGGTCCCAGGTTCGATTCCGGTCAAGGGCATGTATCCTGGTTGCAGGCACATCTCCAGAGTGGGGCGTGCAGGAGGCGGCTGATCGATGTCTCTCTCTCATCGATGTTTCTGACTCTCCGTCCCTCTCTCTTCCTCTCTGTGGAAAATCAATAAAATATATATTTTTAAAAACAGGGAGGGAAGAAGATGCTCACCCTTCTCCGCGCGGGAGACCCACCTGAGGCGTGCAGCGGGGTCCTCTTGGTGACGTCGTCCTTCACGAAGATGGAGGCGCCCTGGTTGACGAGCGCCTCCACGCACTCCGTGTGGCCGCGGAAGGCCGCCAGGTCCAGCGCCGTGCGGCCCTTCTCGTCCCGGATGTCCAGGTCCCCCAGCGACTGCAGCAGCACCTCCAGCGCCTGGTGGTGCCCGTTGTAGGCCTGCGGAGGGGAGGCCGGCGACTCAGGGCCCGCGCGCC
>PVJN01050587.1:0-14788 GCA_004026805.1 Lasiurus borealis
CTTCCTTCCTTCCTTCCTTCCTTCCTTCCTTCCTTCCTTCCTTCCTTCCTTTCATTTTTACTGTACCAAATAGTATGAAAAGTAACCAATACTCTTTCCATTCCCCATTCCTACCTCCCAGAGACAACTCATTTTAACACTTTTCACTACCTTTTTCTTTTGGAATATATAGTTTCTCTACATTTCTCACTAGCATGTTAACAATGCTATTGTTTGCTTGGCCAATTTTAAACATGATTCATTTACTTTCTGTTATTAAGCAATCTAACCCACCCCCTTAAACCCCTAAGAAACAAATTTCAAACTTTCCCATAACCTATAGATTTGGTTAAATCAACAGAGTTTACATTTTTTATGACTAAATATTACTACTGAGCTAATGAGTGTCGTAAGATTACAGGTATTTATTATTATTTTTTTTTCTTTTCAGGAGTTAAAGTTGCTTCCCCAACCCCACTTAGCTGTAAGTCCATGTATATATTACAATTCTCCCCACTTCAAATTTTTCATAAGATCTATCAAATTGGCTATCACTAATATTTTCCACACATTCAATTGCATCAGATAATCGAATTGTTCTAATCCTTTTTTTACTGGAAACTTTTCTCCCATAACCCTCATTCTTGCTGCTCCAACTTGACTGTTTCTCTGTGAGCCTGTTCTATGCTAATGTCTGTGCTTTCCTACATCTTTCTTTTGACTAGGATCCCGTGATTCCATGCCCCCCTCTTTATTTTTTTTAAATATATTTTATTGATTTTTCACAGAGAGGAAGGGAAAGTGATAGAAAGCCAGAAACATCAATGAGAGAGAGACATCGATCAGCCGCCTCCTGCACACCCCCTACTGAGGATGTGCCAGCAACCAATGTACATGCCCTTGACCGGAATCGAACTTGGGACCCTTCAGTCCCTAGACCGACGCTCTATCCACTGAGCCAAACCGGCCTCGGCTCTGTGTCCCCCTCTTATCTGGCTTACTCCCGTGTATCATCAAAAATGAATGCACAACATACTTCCTCATCAGGAAGGCATGGGAAATAATGCTGTTGGCCCTTGAATATGGAAAAAAATATCTTTTTCTTGCCCTCACACTTGTGTTTTGGTATGCCTAGTTTGAAATTTCACAAGACAGTTACTTCCTTCAGGATTCTGAAGGCATGACTTCATTCTTTTTTAGCTTCCAGAACTGCTGCTGAGAAGCCTGATGACATCTTTTGATTTTGATCCTTTGTGTCAGGTGTACTTTTCCTCGGAAAATCCATAAGGATTTTCTTTACACTCCAAGTGTCCTGGAATTTCATGGTGCTGTGCCTTACTGACAGGGCCAGGGCTCTTTCTTCTCTCTCCCATTTACTGCACTGGGCATCGGTGGCACCTCAGTCTGAAGAATTGTGCTGTTGAGGTCTGAGGTACGTTTACATGGTAGATCTCTGATACATGTCCTCCTCCTGTTTCTGTTGGGACCTTCTGTTAGTTAGATGTTGGGCCTCCTGAATTGGTCTTTTAACTTTTTTTTAATCCTTTGTCTTCTATTTTAAATTTCTTTTTGTTGTTGTTAATTCTCTTTCCTGGGAGATTTCCTCAATGTTCCCCTCCAACTCTTCTATTTAATGCTTTTATTTTTGGATTTAAATTGTTAGGACCTTTCTTGTTCTCTGATCCTTTTCCATAGCAATTATAGCAGACGTACTCTAAAATGACCCATGAGTCACTCTCCAATGTAATCTCCTACCCATGAATCGGTGCCTCTGTCTCTTGCCCCCAGTCAAAAGACTATGGCAAAGCCAATGCGACAGTCACTCCTTGGATTAGGTCATGTCATACTGCAAAGAGTAGAATGAGCGATTCTCCCAGAGGCCTCCAAGAAAGAGGCTGTCGCTTGGGAGAAAGCTTGTAAGAGCGCCACCTGACACAGAACTGCTGTCGGCCACCAGGAACTGAAGCAACCCCTGATAGCCGGCAAGAGACAGGGACCTACAACCCCTTACGACCACAGGAACCTGAATTCAGCCAACAACCACAGGGGCTTGGAAGGGAGCCCCAAGCTTCAGAAAGGAACACAGCTCAGTTGACACCTTCCCAGCAGCCAGCTAAGACCCCAGCAGGAAACCCAGCTAAGCCATGCCAGGAGTCTTAACCCACAGACACTGCGAACTAATAAAGAGAACTGTGGTGATTTATTATGTAATAATACAGGAACGTACTATTCTATCCTAAGGTTTCAATAACATCTTTTATCTTTCTGAATATTTCTTTGCGTTCCTAATTCTTTGACTCCTCTATTTTTTAAAAAAAATATTTTTATTGCTTTCATGTCAGAAGCTTCCCTCAAATCTCTGATAAAAATTAGATAAAAGTTCATAAAGCTCCTTGCAAATCTTGTGGGACCATGAGTGATGCATTAGCTTTTGTTGTTTATTAAGGGACACCATTTATAGTAACTACTAGAGGCCTGGTGCACGAAATTCGTGCACTTGGCGGTTAGAAGCGGGGTCCCTCATCCTGGCCTGTGCCCTCTAACAGTCCAGGAGCCCTTGGGGGATGTCCAACTGATGGCGTAGGCCTCTTCTAAGCCAGCAGTTGGATGTCCTTAGCACTGCCACAGAGGTGGGAGAGGTTCCCGTCACTGCTGCTGTGCTCACCAGTAGTGAGCCCAGCTTCTGGTTGAGGGGTGTCCCCCTCTCCCATGGGAGCACACTGACCACTAGGGTCGAGCATATACCCCCTGCATTGAGCTTCTGCCCCCTGGTGCTCAGTGTACATCATGGTGACCTGGTTGTTCCACCATTCAGTTGATTTGCATATTATCCTTTTATTACATAGGATAGGTCTTTATCTCTGGGACCATTTAGTTTTCCAGAGATAAACTTCTAATCTGCTGGTGGGGAGGGGGGCGGGCAGGGAGGGGAATGCTTGGTTGCTCCATTCTGAGGCAAAAAAAGGGGAAGCAGTTGGTTTGAGGGGCCTACCATTAATATACTGATTTAAATCTCATCTTTCTATTTCTGAGCTTTATACTTGGCCTCCATAAACAAATAAACAACTCACCTCAGTTTCTACTTTGCTGATTTCTAAGTGTCAATACATTCCCTTGGCTTAGTTCAAGCTTCCAGTGTGATATAAATGTGTGAACAGAGTTGGGGAAAATGTGAACACTTGGTGCTTGCAAGCCCTTAGACACCACTAGGTCCCCAGAGCCCAGAATCTCTGTTTCAGGTTCTCTGGAGAATAAACTTCTACACACATTATATGTGCAGAAGTTGCTACAGTAGAGAGTTGGATATTGCAAGGGAGAAAATACATGGAAAATGAGAGTTCAATTCTGAAATCTCAGGACCTCAGAGGATGAAAACAAAGAAATGAATTCCAGGGTGTGGCCAAGAATTTTCTCCGACAAAAGAGAAGTTTCTCACATTGGTACTTGTTCTCTGGGGCCATATTGAATGACTGAATTAAATCCAGATTTAACCTTCTGGGCATAATCCCAAAAGAAATGGCATCTTTATTCCTCAGCACCTTATTAATAAGTCTGACATATGCAGTAAAGGGGCTTTTAAATGAAGGGCGCACTTCCCTCTGGCGTATGGTGGAAACCTGTCTTCTGAAAGGGGGTGAGCATGATCAGCATCAGTGATAGGTTTGTTGGGAGCTCTTCACACCTCCCTCCTCCCTAGGACTTTAGTTGGTCCCTCAGCCAAAACTAGATCAGGGCAAAACTCTAGGCAAACGAGCAATGCCCCAGGTCCTTGCCTGATAATCCAATGCCAAGGGCCCAGTTCCAAAGTTTTTGTTCCAAGATTGAGAGGCATGGCTACAGGACCATTTGTGCTTTCTCTCCCACAAAGGAAAGGGCCGAAGGGGCCAGAGACCTGTTTACCGAGACCACAGAGCTACCTTCTCTCCTTTCTCTGTTTTTAACCTAACCTTTCTGAAAAGATAAAGGGGAGAAAGCACAAGGGGAGAAGCCTTGTTGCAAGGCTTTGGCCATCCTGAGGGAGAGGGGGTCCTGGAAAGGAACTAGTTGGGTTTCCATCCCTCCTCCTCTCTACAGGAGAGTTTCTGCCTGACTCGTCCCATCTCTGCAGAGTCTGCCCAAGGCAGTGCCTCTTTGAGATGGGAGGCTGTGGATGTCTTGCTGTGTGGAGCTGCAGCACAGAGCTAACGATCTGCAGAATGACCAGAATAATCAAGACCCAGGCTATGGCCCTTCCAGGAGAGGTTTCCTAGGGCAAGATGATACACAGCCACATTTTATGAGCCCCCACTCCCCTCCCTTTCCCCGAACTAACCCTCAATCAAGGTTGCTGCCAGGCCTGATAAAACCCAGATGGTATTCTCTGTATCCCCAAGGTATTTTGTGCAGAGATTTCTTTGAATCTTTCCACATTGGTTTTGCCCCTTCCTTTCTTTGAAAAGTAAAATGTTGAGTTTAAAAGATTATGGAATATATAATTAAGGAACAGCATTAAGGAACATTAGAGAATGCAAATAACTGGGGTGAGGGGCGAAGGAAAGAAGGAGAGAGACCATTGTTAAGATTTTCAGATATCTTTCCAATCATTTTTTACTGCTCAATCTTTTTAAAGAAGGTTTTTTTATTTAGTAAAATAAACATAAAATAAAATGTGCTATTTTAGCTATGCTTAAGTATTACCAGCCAGTGGCATTAAGTACATTCACAACGTTGTGTTAGCATCACCACCATCTGTTACCAGACTGTTTCCATCACATTAAGTAATAACTCTATGCCCTACTCCCTCTAGCCCCTGGGTACCTTAATTCTGTCTCTAAGAATTTACCTATTCTAAATAACTCCTATCAGTGGAGACATACAACATTTGTCCTTTTGTGTTTGGTTTATTTCAATTAGCACAGTATTTTCAAAATTTATCCATGCTGTAACATGTATCAGAACTTCATTCTTTTTCTATGGATGAATAATACCTCATTGTTTGTGCTTACCACATTCTATGTATCCATTCATCTGCTGATGGATATTTGAGTTGTTTCTACCTTTTATCTATTATTAACAATATTTCTGTGAACATTGGTCTACAAGTAATTGCGTTCCTCGTTTCAGGTCTCAGGTCCACACCTAGGAGTGGAATTTGATTCAGCTTGTCAGGTTGTTCTTCAGATGAGTATTGCTCTGCTAAGAAGTACCTTTGGCAGCAGGAGTAGAAGTCCTGGCTCACACAGCTATCGAATGCCTGCGAAGGCCAGCTTTTTCTCTGTCAGAGGCTCTACCAGGTCAGGCCATCTCAGTAGGCGAGGCACACTCAGATAGGCAGCATAGCATACCTTAGTTGGAATTCTGTGCCAGATGGACCGAGCTGCAAATCCTGGCTTAACCATGAATCAACCATTTGTAGGCTCATGGGCAATTATTTCATGTCCTTGATTTGTTCATCTGTAAAATGGGGATTATAATATTGTTACCCATAACGAGAAATATATATTTAGTTTTCTCCCCAGTGGTGGCACAGAGCTTCTAAAACCTTTGGAATTTCCAAAACGGTAAGAGCAATAAAAGAAAAAGGGGGATCTGTCTCTTGTTATTCATAACAAGCCCCTTTGGAACACACTAGAGTTTATGATAATGAGGTGACTTTTAGAAAGCCCTTACGATGGAGGCTAGTTGCCAGGAATACAAAGAAAGTGATTATGATACCATTGTAATTAGCTGGTTATTAATAATAGAAAAGGAGCAGAGGGAAGGCAGACATTATAGGCAAAGCTGCAATTTCACACTCCTCAGGGAGCCACCAGCCCACTCCCTGGAGGTCACCGGGGAAAGGGTCCAACAAAGGGGAGATAGATGCATACACAGTGAAGTTGGGGTGACTAGGAAAGGTGCCTGTTAATCAAACCTGGGAACAGAAATCGTTGGCTAGAAGAGGTGGAGCCAATGAAAACCCGTGAAAATTGGGGGATATAGAATCCCCTAAACAAAGGAGCTCACTCTCTCGGCTCTTGGCTCTCTGGTTCCTTTGGCGTTGCTCCTGCCTGTGTTCCCTCCACAGCCATGTGGCCAAGCTGCCCCCACGTGCAATGGGCTGACAGACTGCAGTGGGAAACACAAACAAAACTAGCCTGATGCTGCATTGGACTTTGCCCTAATGTGGAACAAACAATCTGGACACTGGCATTTATTTTAGCTCCTTTGAAGCCATAGCTGCACCTCTTCCTTGGAAAGACAAAGGGCAATGGGACCTGGGAAACTCCGGGGCTTAATTCCACAGAAACAAAGCTTTCCACAACATTTCATCCACCCGTGTGAATCTCAGAAAAGTCCTTTTCTTGGGATATCACAAGAATTCTACTCCCATGAGCAACAGGTAGGGTTGAGGATGTCTCCCTACTGGCTACAATTAGAAGGTTGGAGATTGAGTTCAGTCATCAATGGCCAACTATTTAATCAATCATGCCCATGTAGCGAAGTCTCTATAAACTCCAAAGGACAGGGCTTGGAGAACTTCTGGATTGGTGAACATGTAGAAGAGCTGGGAGAGTGTTGTACTCACAGAGAACATGAAACTCCGTGTCCCTTCCCCCATACCCTTTTCCCCTGCCCTGCCCTATGCATCTCTTTCATCTGGTTGTTCTTGAATTGTATCATTTATAATAAATTGGTAATCTAGTAAGCAAACTGTTAATACTGAGTTCTATTTCCCATCGAGTAAATTAATTGAACCCAAGGTGAGAATCATGGGAACCCTTGATTTATAGACAATGCCTGAACTTGAGACTAATGTCTAAGGTGGGAGCTGGGGCAGCCTTATAGGACCTGATGCTAACTCCATGAATATAGTATCAGAATGAAATTAAACTATAGGACAACCAGCTAGAATTGCAAAATTACTTGATGTGTAGAAAACCCACACATCTGGAATCAGAAGTGAAATAGTGTTGCAGAGTAGCGTGAGAGTAAAGGAGAGACACACAGGAGCATGTTTTTCTTTTAGAGTGGTCTTTTCCTTGTAAGGCTGCTGTGAGCCTTTATGAGGTACTATGCCTAAAACAGTGCTTGACATACTCTGAGTGCCAAGTAAGTGTTGCTTTCCTGTCCTTCCTCTGTCTTAGACCATCCCTGTGGACTAAATATATCTGCCTCATCATGTACTTTGAGAAAAAAAATGAAATAAATCTTTTAGGAGAATTTGGGAGATTCCTTGTTCCCACCATGGCTCTGAGAAGGCCATGGTCTGTAATTTCACTAATAATTACAAAAACACCACTGCCAAATTACTGCTGACTGCCAGCACTGTCTTGCCTGGGACACTTGCCAGTCTGAAAGTATGTACAAAAGGAAGGACAGAAATGCCATCTAGGAGACCAACTTTCTCAGGGACCACCTCAGGAGAGAACCACATGGCAGCCTCCAGAATATCAGCATGGAAGACTCCCCTTGCAACTGGATTGTCTCGCTGGTTTGGCCTGAGTATGAAAAAGAAAACTACTATCTATACCCCTGGCAAACTGTATTGCTCTCTAAGTTTTGTTTGGTGGTCAGTCTCCCCCTTTTGGGTTTATTATGATACGGAATAATGGGTCATTTCTGCCCCAGATGAGCCCCGGAGGAACACTGATGGATGTAAAACCGTGTGTGGTGAGGCCCTCCGAGAAACACAAGCAAGAATGATTGATTCCAGTACCATCTGAGGCAATGGCCACAGGGGTGAATATAAAGGTAGATTCAACATGCTTTATTCACAAAATAAATAAGTTGTTTCCTTTGATTTTTTAGGGCAAAAACAAATAAACAAAAACACAACAAACCCAAATAGCCAATTATGGGCTAGACTCAGAGCAGAGTCCTTTAGTCCTAGTTTTAGAAGGTGGGACAAGTTTGGTATAGAGTAACTATTATCAATGTTCATTCAAGTCAAGCTCTCCTGGGGGTAACTACTATTAACTATCTCTCTTCTCTTCCACCAAAGACAGTCCTGCCTTTGCCTCTATTCTCTTCTATCCTCCACATCTGGAGAGAAGTACAGTGGATCCACAGGTTCAAGTGTGAGGCAGAAAGAGGGAAGTGTAGCAGGAAGGAAGCTGAGAAGCTTATGAGTGTGGAGGAGGAGTTTCTTTGCAGGGGCTAGTGGGTGGGAGAAGTTAAGAGTTAAGGAGAATGGCTTTGAAGCAGTTGTGGGGTTGGAATTTGATGTGCTGATTATCCAGCTCTCTGGAAACCAAAAAAGTGCCCTGATTTGTAGTGTCTGCTGAATTCCCTGGTGTAAATACTCCCAGCATGGCTGATAGCAAGCTACCATGTGAAGTCAACTAGCTTCAAAAATTCAGCATACCACTAAATGGGTCAGAAGTAAAGAGAAGAAAACAGAAAAATGATTTAAATCAACTTTAATGTTCTTTGAGAAACCGCATTGGAGAATCCTGTTACCTTGGATCTTGAACCCAGTGTTTGTAATATAATGCTATTCTGGCCGGTCCAGATGAGTCTCCTGGCTAACATGGACAACCCTCAGAAGCAAAGAAGGAAAGAGACCTAAATGTGTTAAGTACCTGTGTGTCAGGTTATTTCACTTACTGTATGTCATTCACAACTCACAACAACGCTAGGAGGCAAGTATAATTGGTCTAATTCTGCAGATGAGGAAATGGAAGTTCAGAGATTCGAAATAACTTTCCTAAGGTCACACACTTAGGAAGTAGGAGATTTGGACCTGAACCTGGTGTCTCCTGGTTTCATGGCCCATGCTTTGTTCACCACGTGGCCCTGAACAACCCCTGTTCCACTGTGACCCAGTGTAAAGGTTCAGCATCCCAGGATGGGGAGGGGAGAAGGGAGGCATTGCATCACTCCCAGTCCCTCTTGGATTGCTTCCAACCAAAGGACAACTTTATCAAAACCCCTGTCCCCATGATGTCGTCTTCTCTGTCTCTTCCTCCCATACAGTCCTCCTTTTATTCCAAAGGCCAGTATGCACCATTGGTTCAAGTCCATGGCTAACTTTCATCCTGGTGTGAGGTTTTAAAGGTACACACCTTGCACCCAGCAGAAGCTGCAAGTTTAGATTCAAGTTATTTAGAGAGTTTTGCCAAAATCCCAAATTCTGAACAAGCCCCTCAAGCATCGTGGCCCTTTCTCCAGTCTCCAAAGCTCCCCATGGTGGTTCTTTCAATTGGCTTAGCTGGAGGTTGAATTCTTGCCTCAAACTGAGCTATTATTTGTCACTGTCTTTTGACCTCCGGGTAAGTAGATGCTTGTCTTCCACCACCTATCCTCATTGCCTTAGGCATCACTTTTTAAGTCAGGGAGTCCAGGGTCCATGAATTTCGGGTAAAACAAACACCCCTGCATTCAGCTATTATGCTGTCCTCTGCCAGCTCTTTGTTCTGTGTGGTTTCTCTCTAAATGTCCTACAGGAGTGTCCATCCTAAATATAAATCACCTTCATACAGGAGGATCTGGAGTCTGCTCTATAGAGTCCCCAGTTCACGGTTATTATTATACATCTCCGCGTTAAGGGACATCACTGGCTTAGCTAGGGAAAGCCTCGTGGGTTTTGATGTCCTAAGAAGTTAAAAAGTACATGGATACGTATTTGGAAAGGCAGAGAGATTAGGTCTATTAGAATACGACTTTGGAGCCATAGGGCACTTCATTTTCATCCCATTAAACAGCTAATTAATCTTCAAATCTCACATTCTTAATCTGTAATATGGGGCTATTAATGGAATGCATCTTAGAGGATTGCTTTAAGGATCGAATGTGATAATGCATGTCTAATGCTTGTTTCTTAGGATGTAGCGCCATACATAATATTTCACAAGGTGCCTTTGACATCTCAGATACTCAATAACCATTTGTGCTTTGATTGCTTAGCTACACATTAACTTGGAAACATCAAATTTATGCCTCACAGGAGCATCCTGATTTTCCTATAACCAAGAGGTCCAGACTCAGGTGGGGGAAGGCAGTAGGGAGAGGGAAGACTCCGTATGGGCCCGGCATCCTAAAGGTGGCCTATCTGGTGGGGATAAAAGTGTGGGGTGTGGGTAGAACAGATTCTTTTTAAGTCAAGGCTGAGCTCAGACATGTACTCAGGAGGGTTTGGGAATATATTTTATTCTCTCTGCAGGATTCTTTTACCCCAAACCTTCCAAGTTTTACATGTTTGAAAAAGCCAGAAGCTAACAGCTCCCTATAGTACACCCTGAACATTCATATTTCCCCTTAAAGACAATGCAGCAAGCAGTGGAGTGTAAAGTGGAAAACTATTCTTTTTTTATTTATTTTATTTATTTATTTTTAAAATATATTTTATTGATTTTTTACAGAAAGGAAAGGAGAAGGATAGAGAGTTAGAACCATCAATGAACGAGAGACATCTATCAGCTGCCACCTGCACACCCCCTAATGGGGATGTGCCCTAAACCAAGGTACATGCCCTTGACCGGAATCGAACCTGGGACCTTTCAGGCCGCAGGTCGATGCTCTATCCACTGAGCCAAACTGATTTCGGCACAATTCTTTTTTTAAAAAAAATATGTTTTTATTGATTTTTAGAGAGAGAGAGAGGAAGGGAGAGAGATAGAGAGAAACATCACTGATTGGCTGTCTCCTGCATAGCCCCTACTGGGGATTGAGTCTGCAAGCCAGGCATGTGCCCTGACCAGGAATCAAACTAGTGACTTTTTGGTTCCTGGGTCAAAGCTCAACCACTGAGCCACACTTACTGGGGAGAAAACTGTTCTTTTTACATTGCTCTTTTGTTACTCAAACAACAGGATGATGGCATGAAGTAAACACTGTCAAAGGAGTATGCATCTCATTTTCTCACTCCGAAGGTAACGATTCCTTCACCTTGTTCTTACTTCCTTTCACATCTTGTCCATATGCAGTTATTATTTTTATACAGGTACATCCTTAGTATAAAAACTATTTTGCAATTTTGCTTTTTAAAAAATGATTACATCATGAACATTTTGAAGTCTACTATGGATTCAAATGTATTATTTGTAATGCTTGAACATTATTCAACTGAGAGACTATTATAATTCAATCGATGTTTTTGTAATACAGGGCATTTAAGCTGTTGCTGTTTCTAATCTTAAGATAACACCATAAGGAACATCTTTGAATATTTATGCATTTCTACATGTCATGTTTTTGTGCATATATATATGTGATATATATGTATAGGTACACATACACACACACACACACACACACACACACACACACACACAAACCACACATTTTCTCTATTTGCATTATACCCTCACAGACAGTTCTTTATTGGGGAATACTGACTGAGTCAAAGGGTGAGAACATCCGCATGAAAGACAATATTTTAGAGCATCCACTCATGAGGGTTAAAATTACAAAGGCCTCCAAAATCTGGGGATAAAGAGAATTCCAGCTGAACCATCAGCCCAACATATTACTCTGTGAAACAGAGTCATGTCCAGCTTCCAGAAAAACCATCAGAAACGCATAGCCTTTCCTTTCAGATAGAGCACCTTTTCTTTGTTTAGAGAAGCTATTGTTTGCATAATTATGTGAGCTTGAAGCGGGAATGGGACGATGGCAGGCTGGCAGATGCGTTGACATTGCAGGCTCGGACTCGCGCCTCTCGTGGCCCCACGAGCATCTGGCCAGCGAGCCGTGCCGGGTGCTGGGGGCGCACTGCCTGCCTAGCGTCAGCTCGCCGGGCCCAGGCCTGACGCAGAGAGGGGGTGTGGGAAGGCTGGCAGAGAGCAGGGCTGCTTTGGGGTCATCTTCCAAAGCCGTGGAACTCTTTGCTTTTCCACTTCTCCATGAAATGAAGGAAAGGGTCAGAGGCTGAGCTGGGGGCCTGGCACCCGGGAGACAGCCATCCTTAATAATACACACTCACACCCCTTCTGCTGCAGCTGCCTCTTTCAAAAGAAGCAAATATAGCTGTTACCTTCCTGGAAAACAAAAGGGTTAGCAACTTCGCTGGGGAACCCAGGTTCACTCCGAGCTGATGGGACTCAAGGTTTCAGAGAGGCCAGCTAGGAATCTGCAAGAATTAGAGATAGCCGAGTTAAACTGGAAAGTGGAGTTCCGCAAACTAAGAGCTCTGTGCCTATGAATAACTTTTCTGCCCCTTGGAAGCCCTGGGTCCTTCCAGCCACGCACGCAGAGCGGGAGGCAGTCTTGCATTTCGGTGTGCAGTTCTCAAACCCTCCCTCACTGTGGTGTTTTTGGCGCACTGGGGTTGACACACGTGGCCCCAGGAGCAACTAGGAGGAAGGGTAACTCTTGCTGGTTCTATCCTCCCTTTACCTTTCTATCTGCCATGAGAACTTCCTTCCACGAACCCGAAGGTGTCTTGGTGACAACGTGTGACACACCTGCCCGTGACAGGATGAGACCTCATCAACTCTCGCTCCCTATCACTCCGCAGGCCTGCGCTTTTCTTCTGAATGCAGTAACAGACAGCTCAGTGCGGGCGTCAGAAAAGCATTGAGCATCTGCTTACTGAAAAGAGCATATTAAAATGTGATACACTGGCCCTGGCTGGTGTTGCTCAGTGGTTAAAGTGTCGGCTCACTCACTGAAGGGTCGCAGCTTCGATTTCTGGTCAGGGGCATGTGCCTGGGTTGCAGGTTTCAACCCAGACCCCTGTTGGGGTGGATGCTGTTGGGGTGAATGCAGAAGGTGACCAATTGATGTGTCTCTCTCACATTAATGCTTCTCTCTCTTTCCCTCCCTCCCTCTTTCTCCTTCTTCCCTCCTTCCCTCCCTCCCTTCCACTGTCTCTAAAAATCAATAGAAAAAATACCCTCGGGTGAGGATAAACAAAAGTAAAACAAACAAACTGTGATCTACTTTATGTGCTTCACACATCGGTACAAACAGCAGAAAATACAGGCTTAGAGGTATAATGAGATTGTCAGGCTAATTCCATGCTTATCTTGTTTAAAGGATGCTCCGATAAGAAGAATTTAACAACAACAACAACAACAAAGCCTGAAGCCATGACCAAGGGAAGGGAAGGCTTTGCTGATGCTCTTCCTTGGTTCTGTAACTTTCCCTACCGGCCAAACACTCTCCACACCCAGCAAGCCACCCCCAGACACCACTCACCCGTGGTCACCCAGGAGGTGCCAGGCGTGAGGACGGAGCTGAGTGTGACACAGTCCCTAGCATTCCCTCTGCCTCCAGTGGTCCCTCCCCACAACATCGCTGCAAAGTGTATTATTTCCAAGAATCGCAAGGTCAGTGCACATGAAAGAGCTCGGGCATGAAAGGGACACGGTTGCTATGCTACTTTTATTGCACATCATTCCAGTCTCCGCCAAACTCTGACAAATGCAATTCTCTGTTTCCTTCCCCAGTTGAAACTGGGCTTTATGCACGCCACAGTTTCCAGATGAATTAAATCTTCAAAAGAACATACTCTGTCACAGTAAGCATGACCTGTCATTATAGTTCTAAGTGTCATTGTTCTCTCTATTATCCAGTTCCCATTTGGGGCTAAAACAAAAGCTCTGATAAATATGGAACATCCAGTGGTAGCAGAGACACATTTGAATAGCTGGAAACTGAACAGGGCCTGGTCACAAGTTTTGCCCAGAGTGGCTTTCTCATGAAGTGTTATGCTTCAAAATTAAATTAGTCTCCAACACCCTATAAGGTAGGGAGCCAGCAACAAGGGATGGTGACAACCCTGATCCACCTCACACCACAGGGTGACCTTAGAATGAATGGGTCCCGGACCCAGTCAGTATACCCACCTATAAAATGGGATGAACACGTCTCCCATTCACCTAGATACAGAGTTGTTACGAAGATAAGTTTGATTTGATTAATGCTCTGGCTACACGGCAAAGAACTGCTTGGTATAACATGGAATTAAGGTTTTAGAATTCGGCCTTCACATTTTATTTTGAAGACGATCCAGGCGCACACCAAACACGAACAACTTCTAGCACGTACTGTTACCCTGAGCACCCCCGTGTGTTTGCTTTTCCCAGGCCAAATAAAACTAGAAAGCAGAGCACAGCCGTTCGCTCACGCTGCAAACGTTTGGAGCGCGGCCTAGATTAAAAACAACAATAACAACAAACAGAAAGGGCACAGTTTCCCCAGCTACAGGAATTCATTTTATGGGCTCCAGTAAATTCTTGGCAAATAAAAAAGTACAAAGCAATCCGCAGTCTTTGTTTGGGAGAGGCCAAAGGCTACCCGTTTATGGGGACGGAGGACAGAGTTCCTTGAAAGAGACGGGGACCCCTGTTTGAAAGGAAGAGAAGAAAGCCCCCTGATGCTGGCGGCTCAGCGGGGTTTCTGTCTCAGACTCTGCTAATTCATCAGTTTCCATAAGCGAGGCGAGGGCGACCCAGGGCCGCGTTTCAAACTGCTGGAGAGGTGAGGCTGTCAGGCACACACAGGAGCCAGCCCGAAACATGGGGTCCATGTGAAGCCATGGCTGGTGACACGGAGGATCTCTTTTTGTTTCCAGGCATTACAGGATTGAAAAGCTCCAGTCAGTTGCTCTTCAGGGGCATTTTTTTTTCTTTTCCATTAAAAAAGAGAGAAGAAATACCTTCCCATAAAAATAAAAATAAAAAAATAAAGGAAAAAAGCCCAAACAACTTTTTCCCTTTAAAGATAAATGCTGATGGGAACTTGACTTTCTACATTTTCTTCTTTTTTAATTGAAAGGCTTTCCATGGTTGACCTGGTATAAATTTAGAGCTCAGCCTACGGGCCATGAAATAAATCTGCTTATGTATTTTATGGCAGTCACCTTTAAAATTGCTGAAATGGGGCTGTTTACCCTGCTCAGGAG
>PVJN01050588.1:0-14774 GCA_004026805.1 Lasiurus borealis
ACACATCTTTCCCCACTCAGGTGTTAATGTCTTTTGTTTATAATGTCAAGGATGTGAAATGTAAGGAAGTCTCGTCAGAGTTTATAGATTCAGTATTTAGCTACTCTCTTCCCCATTATTTAATTTATCTTTTATTTTCCCAATTTTAGAACATAATTCCTAATTCCTTTCCCTTCACTTTTCTCTTCAAACCTAATTTGTATGTGACATCTATAATCTTCTTTGGAAAAGATATTTGTCATGGCTCAAACAATCCCTCTGTTCACTCTTGGTTTCCTATTCCTAAAATGAGAAAACACACATTTTAGTCTCAGATGAACAAGAACAAAAATAGTAAATGGAGTTGAACTACAGCCAAGAAGCAGGCTTTGCATAAGATGTCTAACTAATTTTTCTTAGCTTTGTCCACTCTATTAATTTTCTGCCAGTTGCTTATTTTCTCACACATCTTACACATCCTCTAGATGCAAAAGCAACACCAGTGAAAGCCAATATTTGAACCAGATAAGCAGAAAGAATTCAGCTGTTCTCACTGTTATAATAAAAAAAAATCTTAATTCAATTTCATCAATAATGAGAGTGGGAGCATGTGTTTTTTCATATACAGTACTGTGTAGAGTGATGGATGCTAAAAGCCTATATTGAGAGAGTTTGCAATTAAAAATTCTTCTGAATATCTATATATATAAAAGGCTAAGCAACTGTCCAATCCTCCGACTGGCTAGTACCTATGACACACAATGACCACCAGGGGACAAATGCGCAAAGCAGGAGCTGTCAAGCTGCAGTGAATTGACAGTGGCAGAGCTTTGTAGAGTGCCCTCTCGCACTCTGGGACCTCGTGGGGGTTGTCAGAGAGCTGGTTTCAGCCAAATACGCACAGGCCAGGCTGAAAGACCCCACCTGCCAGAGGGATTGTACTCACTCCACAGATACCCTTCAAAATGTGGTGCTGCCTCAGGTGTGGCCATCAGGGGAGGGACTGTGGGAGGTTGGCTCCAGGGCATGTACAGCTGGTCTAGGCCAATTCTGCCCTGCTGGCTACCTTCTAATTAATTTTTTTTTCCAATGTGCATGAATCCATGCACCGGGCCACTAGTACATAAATAAAAAATAACCTGGCCAAGCCCCGACTGGTTTGGCTCAGTGGACAGAGCATCAGCCTGTGGACTGAGAGGTCCCAGGTTTGATTCCAGTCAAGGGCATGTACCTTGGTTGTGGTCACATCACCAGTGGGAGGTGTGCAGGAGGCAGCTGGTTGATGTCTCTCTCTCATCAATGTTTCTAACTCTCTATCCCTTCCCCTTCCTCTCTGTAAAAAGATCAAATATATATATATATATATATATATATATATATATATATATATAGCCAAGAGGGTAACAGCATTGGAAAACAAAATTATTCTGTATGACTCCTTTACCCTTCCTCCTCCTCATACTGCACCACTGGAAAGTTTTAGCCCTTGAGAAGTCATTCCTACCTACTAGGTTACTGAAGGGTTTCTCACAATGCTTTCTTCTGAGGTTCTATCTTAACATGATGAAAGCTGTGCTAGAACTTGTTGAGCACATCTGAAGTCACAATACTGAAGATTGCTAATAGCCTAAGCTCCTCACCTGTTCAGTGCCCCACACTTGGGAATAGCTGGTTGTTAATCCTCTATTGTTTCTAAGCTGACACCATGAAAGTAATGTTACAGATGTGGGGAAATGGTTTTTGCCTATTTTTGTTACCCTCTGCTGCAAAGCTCTGGCATCTGCACTTAAAATCTCTAATCAAATAGAGAACACAGCTCTAAAATTTTTATGTCAAGTTTATTATAGCCCCATTACCCATCTTAGGACCCAAGAACAGATCCTTGAAGACTGTGCTGTGAATAATTTGAGGTTCAGACATCAAGATATAATCATCGATTCCTTTAGTAAGAATCCAGTAACATTAAATCAAATGTATGTATTTCTATTTTCTCTTCCCTTAGCATGAATTTTCCCCCCTCAGATTTCTCAGATACTCACTCATCTAGGTCTTGGGCTGGGCAAATCCCGTAGCCTCACTAAAATACTCAGTGGCCACACAGCCTGGATTTCCATTCTGGAGTCTTCACAAACATAATGAATAGCCAGAGTGACTCACACAAATGGCAGAAGTTGTAGGTTCAGAGAGAATAGTCATTATGTTAATAAAGCATCCATCTTATATAAAAACTGCTGTTTGAAATTTTAATCTTGCTATTTGCCTTTTATAAATGTTTGTTTGCTTAAATAATAAGGAAAATGAGACTACTCTCACTCCAGAGAGGCCATTTAACCTTCCCCGAACAAAATTATCAGTGCTGGCACCAGGCCAGGCCTTTGGTTGAGGTCTCAAAGCCCCAGCATGTAGGGGCTCTTTAAGAACTTGAAACATCTCATATTTGGGAGATAAAGAAGGTAAAAACATATAAACAGGGAAAATTCCTGCATGTTGGGATCCAGAATTTGAGAGATATTTTCCTCTGGACCCACGCATGATAAATGTAACTCCAAACTCTCCGAGCATTGTTTGATTATTCTGGTTCTCTGTAACACTTGAGGAAGAGTTGTCAGAAGAAGAACCTATTCCAATCTAGGATTTGAACTGGACTTTGAAAAATGGGTCTGGATAGAACACATAGTCAAAAGACTGGGTAATCAGTGTCTTTCTCTATAGGGTATGAATTTACATTTTTGGAGTTGAGAGTCAAAGGCCATTTATGTGGACAGATGATCATGAGACAGAAAAAAGAATAGGTGGCTATAAAAACATGAGGTAAATAAACAAAAGTTGAGAAGAAGAAATCCAGGAATGGGGCATTGTTTATCTTAGTGAATTTTTGGGCTCCATGACGGAGTGCATGATCTACTCTGCAGCAATTACATCTGCATAAGATGCGAATACATTTGTGTGCAGGGAGGCTTTATAGAAGAGATGGGATTTCAGAAGTTTCTGAACACTTGCCTGAAGGTTTCACAGGTTCTGACCAATATTAATTTACTAGAGGCTGGTGCACAAAATTTGTGTGTGTGGGGGGTTGTCCCTCAGCCCAGCCTGCACCCTCTCCAACCTGGGATCCTTCTCACAATCCAGAACTGTTAACTCCCAACTGTCTGCATGCCTGCCTTCCTGATTGTCCCTAATGGCTACTGCCTGCCAGCCTGATCACTCCCTAACCACTCCCCTGCCAGCCTGATTGATGCCTAAATGCTCCCCTGCCAGTCTGTTTGCCCCTAATTGCCCTCCCCTGCAGAACTGATCACCCCCAACTGCCGTCCCCTGCAGGCCTGGGTCCCCCCCCCCCAACTGACCTTCCCTGAAGGCCCAATCACCCCAAATTTCCCTCCTCTGCTGGCCTGGTCACCTTTAACTGTCCTCCCCTGCAGGTTTGATTGCCCTCAACTGTCCTCCCTTGCTGGCCATCTTGTGGTGGCCATCTTGTGCCCACATAGGGGCAGGATCTTTGACCACATGGGGGAAGCCATCTTGTGTGCTGGAGGGATGATCAATCTGCATATTATTCTTTTATTAGATAGGATTGAGGCCTGGTGCATGGGTGGGGGCCAGCTGGTTTGCCCTGAAGGATGTCCTGAATCAGTGTGGGGTGGCCTGGGCAAGAGGCCTGTGGTGGTTTGCAGGCTGGCCACACCCCCAGGGGACCCAAGCAGAGGCCCTGGTATCTGGGATTTATTTATCTTCTACAATTGAAACTTTCTAGCCTGGAGCCATGCCTCCTGCTTGCTCCGTGGTGGCAGCCATTTCTATTGGGATTTATTTATCTTCTATAATTGAAACTTTGTAGCCTTGAGTGGAGGCCTGGGCCCACCACGTGTGTGGAAAGCTTGGCTTCCTCCATCACAATTGTATTATAGTTATTTGAATACAGATAATCTTTTCCTTGTCTTTCAAATATTAGAAAAACTTAGCATTTTTTTTAAATTAGTTTCTTTAAAATTCACAACTCTTCACCCCATGAATTAAACAGAAGTGGTGCTCCAGATCCACCAGGTTTTGTATTTCCTTTATTCTATGCGGAAGACTTGAGGATGGCATAAAGACTATGAAAGCAATGACAATTTTTACCACAAATGAAAAGGTTTGAGATAAACGAAGATATTATATACTATCCTTGAGTTTCATTGAGTTTAGTTGAGTTTCATCAAACATAAGATCCTTCCTTAAAGACAGCACTCTTGGACTTTATATTTGGGAGACACGTATTAAATTTGAGCGATAGGTAGAGAAGCTAGCAAATTAGTTGAACTTGGACATAGTCCATATCCGCGAACCCTTCCACAGAAGAGCGAACAACCTGTCTGTGACCCCTTCACCCACAAACCAGCAATGGGGCGGGCTGCACCCCTGAGAGGTCCAGGATCCTGCCCCAGCCCAGATGCAAGTGCCCTGAAGAGGTGCCCCAACTCCAGTCCCAGTGAAGGTGGATTCCAAGCCCAGGCAGACAGAGGGAGCCCACAAAAGGGGATGTGGAAGCCAAAGCTTGTGGTTGGGATAAGGAGCTGCCTGGGCCTTTTTGGCCCTCATTGTTAGGGGCAGTGACTTTGTGTCTCTTAGTTCTTATCCTGTTGACATCACTGAAACTGCAGAGTCTTCAAGGATCTTACCATGTCCTCCTTCCCGAAATCCGAATTCCTAAGAGTGACCTCAAACCACAGTGAGGGATTTCAAAGTTCCCTTCTGAAGAATCCTTGAGGTCCCATTCCTGCAATCACTGAGCCAGAGAGAGCTAACACCTTCTCTGCTGTGAACCTGGCTTTGGCATGGCTGGCTGTGTGAATGTGTGCAAATTAGAAAACTGAAGTTAATAAACTTGCCCTTGGTCACAAAAGGGAAAAAAAAAGAATTAGGTCCTAATGCAAAAATTATGTCTTAGTACATTGGATATTGCTGTAACATGTTGGGCACAGTGTAATTTTTCAGGCTGCCTTTCTTAGAAAATGGGGTTTCAAAACAAGGTACTTAAGAAAATTATTTGAAAACCAGCAGAAGTTGAAGTATTCTGTGTTAGGAAGAAAAAATTGAGGAGACTTTCTACATGAGGTCCTGTATGTATAATACAATATTCAGATTTATAATTAAACTCCCCTGGGGTTGAAGCACACAGGCTGGAGGTCGGGAAAATGAGCAAGAGGGATTATGGGTAGATGAATGGCCTGCAGAAATATTTCAGGAAGCAATACACTGATGTGCAGTTTCAGAGTGCCTGTGGAAACCCCCAAACATGAGGATTCCAAAAAGGAGATCATTTCTCTCAATACCTTTTTAGATAAATGATAAAAACAAAAAAATATTTTCCTTTTTAGGTCAAGTCAGTGTGAAGTCTGCTCAATAGAAACAGCTAGTCTAGAAAATAAAAGGGATTCCAGTTGGCACTGAGCTGTACTTTTTTTTCATGATGTGCTTTGGAATGCAGAATTGACATGGTGGAATGTCAGCTATTGTTTCTGACCATACAAAGCTGTGGCAGTACATAAATAATAAATGTTTGCTTCATCTTATATCCAAGAGCCTGGGATGCTGGGGTGACCTTGTAAATGTTGCCTCTTTCTCACTGACAGTTATTTGAAGACTTTTCTGATGAATCAAGGTAGAAAGCAACATCATTCCCCATGAAACATTACATTCATGCCATTGGCTAAAAGAAAAAACAAAAACCGTAGGTCGGTTTTATTCTGATTTATTTGAAAGGTTTATTACATTTCTCAGATGAAGCTTGCCTTTGTATAAAACAATTATGGATACTATTTAGCCATTAGATTATTCCTACATCTCAGAGCATATGATAATTTTGCATAAGTATCAGCCAGGCTCCAAATACAAACAATTCTGAGTTTAAAGCAGAGGAGATTCAATACCAGGTTGGTTACTCAGGTGATAGAAAAGCTGAGAAGTCAAATGAGGGACAGGTAGGTGATCTAGGCATAAGCAGCGACAGGAATTCATACCAGCCTGTATTAGAAATCTATTGCTGTGTTGCAAATTACCTCTACACTTAGTGGTTTAACACAGGAAAATATTATCTCATATAGTTTCTGAGGGTCAGAAATATTGGTGTGGCTTAGGTGATTACATCTGTCTCAGAGTCTCTCTTGAGACTGTAGTGAAGTTATTGGATGGGTGTGTAGTCTCACAAGTAGTTGACAAGGGTGAGAGATCCGCTTCCAAAGTCCCTCAGGTGATGGTCTGGTGGCCGTGGTCCTTCCCTGTGTGGGCCTCTCCACACGGTAGCCTTACATCAATGGTAGCAGGCTTCCCTCAGAGTAAGTGGTCCGGAGAAGAAGAGAGAACACTCAAGATAGAGCATCAGTCTTTTATATCTGAAATGATACCCCAGAATGTCTACTGTTTTCTATTAGAAGTGAATCGCTAAGTTCAGTCCACACTTACAGGGAGATGATTAAATAAGGGTGTGAATACCAGAAGGTAGGTATATTAGTTTGCTAGGGCTGCCATATAAGGTATCAAAAACTACATAATTTAACAGAAATTTATCTTTGCAGTTGCTGTGACTGGAATGAAATTTTTAGTGAATTGAATTCTTAGGTGTATCTATGTCTACACACTAAGCAGGACATGAACTGAGAACGTTTGGGAACTTCTGATATTGGGCTTTATTTATATGATTCATCATGGTCACTTCCTGCCCATGATCATCCTATGTTGACCTAAGAATTACCAAACTCAAGGTTGGGTTATGAGAAATATATACTTGGAATGATCTATACTAATAAAAGGGTAATATGTTAATTAGACCAGATATCTTCTGGATGTTCTTCTGGACAAAGCCATAGTGGTGGGAGCCAAGGCAGAGGAGGTTCAGGTGATCAGGCCAGCAGATGAGAGCAGTTAGGGGCAATCAGGCCAGCAGGGTAGGGCAGTTAGGGGCAATCAGTCTGGCAGGGGAGCAATCAGTCTAGCAGGATGATCAGGCTGGCAGGCAGAGGCAGTTTGGGACAATCGAGCAGGCAGGCAGGTAAGTGGTTAGGAGCCAACTGTCCCAGATTGTGAGAGGGATGTCCAACTGCCAGTTTACATTAAACTGGCATTCAGATATCCCCCAAGGGGTCCTGAATTGGAGAGGGTGCAGGCCGGACTGTGGGACCACCCTTCCCCGTGCACAAATATTATGCACTGGCCTCTAGTGTCAAGAGAATAAAATCTTTCCTAAGAAACTCTAACATTTATGAATTCTGGAGAATGGGGCTTTCAGATTTTAGTGATTCATCCTGTTTGAAAGGAGGAAAAATCTGGAGAAATACTAGCATATATATCTCCAAATATATGTCTTAGCCAAACTGAATAGCTCTCCACTCCTTACATACAGATTGCATGTTCATGCACACCTCCAGTCCTGGCAACCTGCTGTTCTTACTGCCAGAGCACTCATCTTCTTTTCTCCACCTGTCCTACCTCCCACCAACAGGCTGATTTTTCCTTGAGGGCTTAGCCAAGTGCTCACTTACTTATTTCAGGAATGTTTCCTTCATCTCCAAGGCTGACTATATGGCCCTTCTATGCTCTTCCATAGCTGCTGGTGTCCTCCCCATTATGAGTTGCCACACTGGACCACAAAACATCTTTATCTTTCTTCCTCGCTGTTTGTAAGTGCCATGTAGGTGTTCAATAAAGGCTTTAAGTATGATTGTTTTGGAGCAAGATTTGAAAAGAGCCAGAATAGCTCTTCATTCTATTGAGACTAAGCAGATGCTTCCATGGGTAACGAAGTATTTTCTGTTATAGTCCCCAAAGACACTACAACAGGAAATTGGTCTTTAAAAGGAAATCTAGCTTAACAAGATCTACATATTCACAGTATGACTCAAATATGCATAAATGACACTCTATTTATAGTGGGCTGTTGTGCTCTTACTTATCTTTTCAAGGTCCCTTAGCAACTTCCAGTTTATGACGTAGTCTCTCCCATGTTAACTCAATCTCTTCGGAGAAAGAAGTTTTTTGTTGTTGTTTATTTGTTTGTTTGTTTTCCCCATGGAGAAGGGAATCTGATGTGGGATGATGTAAATGCTACTTGCTATGAGAAAGGAGGAATGCTCTGTGGCCACCTTCTGACCCCTGGCTCCCAGCACGGTACAGCTCATCCTGTCTGACCATGTGTGTCTTGTTTGGTATCTGCCAGGTTCTCGGGCATCAGCTAGCACCGATGCTGATATCCAGGTCCTGCCATGCCTGTCATCTTGAGGGATTTACATTTTGCATCTCCCTCATCTCCAACCTGGGTCTCTTCTTATTCCCAAGACATCTTGGCTTCTAGAAAGCTCAAGAAACTTCAGCTGCCTTCTCTGTATTACCTCAGAGAGTGTGTCCCTCAGGCTCCCATGGGTACACCCATACGTGCTATTTTTGTCACCCTAACCACGGTGGCTCTGCATTGCCAGGCCAAATGCCAGGCTCCCTTGAGGTAGCTTATACTCTTTCCAGGATATTCCCTGGAAAGCCAGGCCCAGCTGACTTTCTCTGTAATTCTGCCAAGCCTCCTTGGGGGTCCTATTATTGTACACTCCCTGCAACCAAGGGCCAGAAAAATAGGGTCTTGGAAGTGGTTTCAGTGACCCAGGTAGCATGTCAACCCTGGTATCACATCCTCTATTTCCTTCTTTACTTCATGACTTAATTTTATAAACTCTCTAAGCTCAGTCCTCTAAGCTCAGTTCGTTTTGCAATTCAAAATATAACCTTCTTTCACCTTAGTGCTTAGCTCTGCTTAGTCAAAAGTATTTTGGTTTTTGAAGGATTATTTTTTATCTCGGTATAGAAACATTCTATTTGAAGCTTAAAGTTGAGCAATGACTCCTTTGCTCCAGGAGGTATCTACCCTTCCTTTATCTAGTGGACTTAGACTCATGTTCATGACTCAACTTCAGTGGTGGGAAGGATAACAAGTTCAGAAAGTGAGGTGGATGAGGGCAGGCAGGGAAGAAAATGGAATATAAAAAAAGTTATTCTACTGTATTTGTAGTTTTAAGTCATATTGCATTTGTGTTATAATTATAGAAAGTTTTATAGTTTCCAAAATGCTTTTATGGATGTTAACTTGAAGCTGTATAGAATAATGGTTGAAAACTCAAACCTTAAACCTAGGTCTTGATCATGGTTCAGCCACTCCTGAGCAATGTGATGTTGAATGAGCTAATTTAACTTTTCTTATCCTAGGTAATAAAAGAATAATATGCAAATTGACTGTACCTCCATTGTACCCACAAGCCATGCCTACCAGCCAATCAGAGCAAGTATGCAAATTAATCCAACCAAGATGGCTATGGCCATAGAGAGAGCAAGAGGGAGGCTTGGGTAGCCCCTGGTGATGGAGGAAGCCAAGCTTTCTACAAACTCTGGCTGTCCCAGGCCTCTGCTTAAGGCAACGAAGTTTCAATTGTAGAAGATAAATAAATCCCAGATATCAGGCCCTCTGCTTGGGTTGCCAAGAGGTGTGGCCAGCCTACAAACCACCACAGGCCCCTTGCCCAGGCCACCCCATGCCCCAAGGGAACACCTACCCTGATCCAGGACACCCTTCAGAGAAAACCAGCTGGTCCCAACCCATACACCAGGCCTCTATCCTATCTAATAAAAGAGTAATATACAGATTGACCATCACTCCAACACACAAGATGACTGCCCCAAGTGGTCAAAAGATCCTGCCTCCCTGTGGACACAAGATGGCCACCACAAAATGACCAGCAGAAGAGGGCAGTTGGCAGGGACCAGGCCTACAAGGGAGGGCAGTTGGGGGCGATCAGGCCAGCAGGGGAGGGAAGTTGGGGGTGACTGGGCTTGCAGGGAAGGGCAGTTGGGGGGACCCAGGCCTGTAGGGGAGGACAGTTAGGGCCAAAAGGCTGGCAGGGAGCAGTTAGGTATCAATCAGGCTGGCAGGGGAGTGATTAGGGGGTGATCAGGCTGGCAGGCAGAAGTGGTTAGGGGCAGTCAGGAAGGCAGGCAGGCAAGTGGGTGGGAGCCAGCAGTCCTGGATTGTGAGAGTAGATGTCTGGCTGCCCGTTTAAGCCCAATCCTACCTGGATATCCCTTAAGGGGTCCCAGATTGGAGAGAGAGTAGGCTGCGTTGAAGGACATCCCCTTCACCCCCTGTGCATGCATTTTGTGTGCTGGGCCTCTAGTATATAAATAAAAGGAAAGGGGATAATAACAGTACCATATTCATAAGGATATTAGCATTGGACAAGATGTCATCTGTGTAAAGAACTTAGCATAGCACTGGGTATACATTATTTATAATTTGCATGACTTCTACTTTGAGAAATTAAAAAGCATAAATAAGGACCACACTGTTGTTTGCACTGTTAATCTCTTTGGGGCCTTCTTCTGTCAGATTATCCAAACTTCAACCTTAGTCATGGATTGCCTTCTCTCTGTCTAGAGATGGATAAAAAATATAGGTGTCCTTAATTTCTACAGTGCTGCAATTCTTGTGTATCACTTTCGATACGATCATTTGATAGGATGCTATGCTGCTGCCAGGCGAGGCAGGACTTGGGGACTTTGTTGATGGACTCTGGGAAGTTGGGAGTCTCCAGCCCAGTTTCTCTACATGGGAGGCTGGGGGCAGGGAGAGGTTCCATTCTCATTAAACCTGCAGCCCTGCAGATGTCACTGTGTCTGTCCCCTCCTCACCCAATGACATGCCTTTCCCCCGTCCTCCTCTGGGCCAACCTAACATCATTTCAAGAAGTTCATACTTTAGGAAGCAGAATTGATGTCAGAACATTTCTACTTTCTATGGGTCAGCTCTTGTGTGTAAACAAAGACCTGCTGTAGCAACTCCAAAGCACATGTTATTAGCTCAAAAAGTTATCCTTCTGAGCATGGAAGAGATGAAAGCAGTGACTGTAGTAGAACCATAGCAAGCTAGAATGATAAAAAGTTTTGAATTACACTTTAATCACTTAACCTAAGTCTAATGAAAGAGTTTTAGAAATGAATATTTTGATGATACTGAAAATGCGGATAATGATCAGACTTTGTAAAATTTCTATCAGTCTCATAGAAAAGAGAAAAAGGAATCAGTCCAACACTGAATATTTGAATGGTTTTAGGAATTTGTCCGCATAATTGGTATGGTTTGAGAAATCTGTAACTAGTCTCTATACTGATTAAAGATGGGAATGAAAATATATATACACACACAAATAAATAAAAACTTAAAAGAAAACCTAGACTATATACAGGAGTGGGAGAGCAATTCATAACCAAGTCTGGAAACTCAGATCTAAAAAGAACAATAGAGAAACCAAGATGATGTCATAGGTGAACACCTAAACTGCTGCCTCACACAACAATTTCAAAACTAAAACTAAAAGAGAGAATGGACATCACCAGAACCACAGGAAAGTTGACTGAGTGGAAATTCTACAACTAGAAGGAAAGAGAGGGGCTCATGGAGACTCAGAGGAGCTGCAAAAATCTGAGGTACAGGGACAAGTGCAGAGAGAGAGTAGGCGCTGGAGTGCCTGGCTGGCTTCCCCTGGTGGGAGGGAGATGGAGACTCCCAACTGCACTGAACCTCTTATCCTACAGTATTGAACCCCAAGTCCGGGCGAGACTCATATGGGGGAGTTTGGACTGTGAAATGGGAGAAGTGCACAGAAATTTAGGGGAGTCGCAAAAGGGCAGAAGTCTGGGGGCGCACACACCACTGTGCACAGAAGATGGACTACTGATTGTGCTGCTGGCTTTCATGAGTGGGCAGGAGACAGAGCCTCCCAATATTCGCCACTTCTAACTCCACTAAATCCCATTTTCAAGCAAGACCCTGGGGACCCAGAATCATATGGGTCCCAGAGCACAGGGGAGCTGGAAAGACAGTGGTCTAGAGGCACCATGCCTGTGCGCACACGGAGAGCTTCAGTGATTACCAAGAGACACTTGAGATCCAGGGGCTGCATTAGGGCAGGGCTGACTGAAAGGCGAGGCGATCTACTAAGCCCTGAGACTCCACCCCACCCAAGCTCAACAGAGAAGCTTTTGCAGTTTTGCAAGTCTTGTATCATAATAAGGCTGATTCCAACACAGAAGTTCTCCCAGCATAGTGAAAATGCAGAGACAAAGGAACAGATCACAAATAAAAGAAATGGAGGAAAACAAACGACTGGATATAGAGTTCAAAACCATGTTTATAAGATTTTTCAAGAATTTCCTAGAAAAGAGAGATAAATTTAGCAAGACCCAAGAGGAGATGAAAAAGGACCAACTAGAAATTAAACATACACTGACTGAAATAAAAAATATTATACAGAGACCTAACAGCAGACTAGAGAAACGCAAGAATCAAGTCAAAAATTTGAAATATAAAGAATCAGAAAACACTCAACTGGAAAAGCAAGAAGAAAGAAGAATCCAAAAATATGAAGATAATATAAGGAGCCTCTGGGACAACTTCAAGTGTACCAACATCAGAATTATGGGGTGCCAGAAGAAGAGAGAGAGCAAAGTACTGAAAACCTATTTGAAGAAATAATGACTGAAAACTTCCCACATCTGGTGAAAGAAATAGACTTACAAGTCCAGGAAGTGCACAGAAGGCCAAACAAAAGGAATCCAAAGAGGACCACACCAGGACACATCATAATTAAACTGCCAAGAGCAAAAGAAAAAGAGAGACTATTAAAAGCAGCAAGAGAAAAACAGTTCGTTATCTACAAGGGAGCACCCATACGACTGTCAGCTGATTTCTCAACAGAAACTATGCTGGCCAGAGAGGTGTGGCAAGACATATTCAAAGTGATGAATAGCAAGAGCCTACAACCAAGAATACTCTATCCAGCAAAGCTATCATTCAGAATTGAAGAGCACATAAAGAGTTTCACAGATAAGAAAAAGCTAAAGGAGTTTATCAACACCAAACCAGTATTATATGAAATGCCGAAAGGTACTCTTTTAGAAGAGGAAGAAGAAAAAGGTAAAGATAAAAATTATGAACAACAAATACATTATCAACAAGTGAATCTAAAAATTAAGTGAATTAAAAATTTGATGAACAGAATAAACTGGTGAATATAATAGAATCAGGACCACAGAAAGGGACTGGACTGACAATTCTCAGGGGGAAAGGGATAAGGGGGGTGCAGGAAGAGACTGGACAAAAGCATACAGCTATGGATGAGGTCAATGCTGGGGAAGGTAAGTGTAGAGGGAGGGGTGGGAGCCAGGTAGAGGGGAGCTATGGAGGGAAAATAAAGAGAAACAAATGTAATAATCTGAATAATAAAGATTTAATTTTAAAAAAAGCAAGAATGATAAAAATGAAAATATGGATTTGAGATATAGTTATAAAATGTATACAATCGATAAACACTTGGATGTCTAAAAATTACTTTTAGAAATAAAAAACATTAATAAAATAATAATAAAATAAAAAGAACAATAGAGGTACATTTATTAAAAGTTAAAAACAATGATGATATGTGATACCATAATCAAAGTATAAATAACTGTTTTAGAACAGTATTGCTAATACAAAGCAAAGGATTTATATACATAATAATATTCAGAACACTTAAAACTTGAATAAGGCAAATAGTAAAGGTATATTCTCAATAAACATAATTATCAATTTACTGACATTAGGTCAACAAAATTAAACAAACAAATATGGAAGATTAGTCTTGGAGGACACACACATAAAAGAATACATTCATGCACCAATGCTAGGACTCGTGACATCATTTTGGAAAGAGACATAGCAATTTCTACTAAAATTAACATTAAAAATGTACATATCTGTTGACCTAGCAATTTTTCTTATAGAAATGTATTCCTTTGAACCAAAGAGTCAACCTCAAAAAAAGTAAATACAAGGATCTTTATTGCCACATTGTTCATAATAGTTAAATAAGTTATGAGAAACAGTATGGGGAGTTATACATTTATTAAAAGGAATAAACCCGAGCTATATTAATAATCTTGGAAGGATTTCCATAAAATACTGTTGACTACACAAATATTTGCAGAAATGTGTATAATGTGGTCTAGTCCTTATAAACAATAATAACTCTTCCATATAAGTGACTGTGTGTGTATGTGTGTGTGTGTGTTTGATTAGAGAGATACACAGAAGATTTTAACATAGGTTACCTAGAGTGGTGTTGAAAGGGGTAACAGCAAGTGAAAGATGATGGATGGAAAGCAAGTAAAAGATACCTAGAGTATAAATCAGATATGCAATCCCCAAATAAAAATAAACACACACACACACACACACAGAAATAAGGGAGAATAAAAGAATTCATTTAGTTCTACATATAAATGGTTTATGATATTCTCTCAAGTTTCAACTTACAGATTAGTTTTTTTAGTATAGTTCAATCTTTGTAAAACACATACTAATTACCTATATATGAGTATACATGTTTTTACACATATATATGTATATTTATGTACACACATATGTGAAGGGATAAGGCATGAAAAAATACACACTAGATTTAATATTGCACAATAAGAAGTGGGAATGGAGATTGTATCTTTATTTATTTCATTATGTATTGCTTCAATTTTTATACTAAGCTTGAATGAATTTTGTAATTTAAAACAGACCAAATAAATTTACATAATAATAGCTTACATATGTATACATCTATAAATTTGTTGATTCAATCAAGTAATGCACCAACCTGCCCTGTGGCCAACATTACCTAAACCAATCTCTGATCTTATCTCAAAGTGTAATTTATTTTTCTTATGCTAAGTGATTACCAAGATGCCATTTC
>PVJN01050589.1:0-14787 GCA_004026805.1 Lasiurus borealis
CTGTGTGACCAAGTTCATAAATCTGCCCTCACTCCATGGCTGGCAAAGGCTGCCAGAGAGGAGCCCACGCTCCCAAGGTAAACAGTTGGCTGGCAGCTGCCTCCCAGCAGGCCAAGAACTAGGGCAACAGGCCTGGGGTACGGGCCCGGCCCGCACTGGGGAAGCCTAAGAACATGCTGGGCTTGGCAAAAGCCGAAGGGAGCTGGTGGACCCAGCAGGCCACGGAGTTGTCACCCTAAGGTGTGGAGCCAAAGACCCTCAGGCCAGTGGAAGCCAGCGAGTTCTGGTGGGTGGAACATGCCGCCAAAGAGCAAGTGCAGAGGCCGACCAGGGAAACCGGAAGGAACTCACCCTGACCACAAACTACGTAGAGTGTGAAAATCTTGCTACACTCCTGAGAGGCTGGCTTTGCTCCCCCCTTTTAGAGGTAGGGAGCCGAGACCAGTTTGGCTCAGTGGATAGAGCGTCGGCCTGTGGACTGAAGGGTCCCAGGTTCGATTCCGGTCAAGGGCATGTACCGTGGTGGTGGGCACATCCCCACTGGGGGATGTGCAGGAGGTGGTCAATCGGTGTCTCTCTCTCACCAATGTTTCTAACTCTCTATCCCTCCCCATTCCTCTCTGTAGAAAATCAATAAAAATTAAAAAAAAAAGAGAGAGAGAGAGGTAGGGAGACCGAGGCTCGCAGAGGTTATGCCATTTGTCCTCAGAGCCAGCAAGCGGAGAAGCCACAGTTTGAATCCAGGGCTGCCTAGTTCTCAAGGCTTTTTCTACGTCACACATGAAGACAGGATGGGTTACAGAACTCGTATTTGCCAAACCAAAAATCTGTCCACCAGGAATGACAAGTACCAGTGTGGCTATGAGGGCAATGTGACAGAGCGCTTCAGTGTGGGATGATGCCAGAACCCAATCCTGGGAGGGGGAAGGCGTGAGCTTCCCAGGCAACCAAGCAGAGGCTTACAAGATGCTATTGTTTCCCGCCTGATGTGGTAAAGAAGACCCATTAGTCCTATATCCATCATCTGCTGAACATCTGTGGTGTGTCCGGCCCTTACCAGGTGACAAAGAGCCGAGCAGAGTCAAGTGCCTGCCTTCAAGGAGCTCAGTGGTGAACAGAAAACAGGCACCACACACTCCACGACACACGGAGATGAGACACAGAAGGAGCCTGGGGACATCGGAGAAGTGAAACCCAGCAGGGAAACAACTCAGGCCACATCTCCTGGAGACTTACGACATGTAGGAACACACTCCTGCCCCCTCAGCTCACTGCTCTGCTCCTGAGACAAGCAGACTGAAATTCCTATAGCCAGCAACCCAGACCATGTGCTGAGCTGACTTAAGATCACCCAACAGGAACCCAACAGAGCCACAACCCTGCCCTTTCTCTTGAGTCGCAGTCTAGCATTCTCTATTGTACCTCACTGCCCCTCAGCCAGCCAATGGGTAGGCCCCCACTCCACTCCCTTAGTCCCTGGTATACTCACTGGTATTCTTATTTCCATCTCTTCCAACAACAGCACAGCAATATGATCAAATGAACCTTTACCACTTAAAAACTCAATTTTTCTCATTTGTAAATGGAGGTGATGATAGAACCAGGTCTGGTGAAGGATTAGAGATCAGTGGTTGTCAAACTGCAGCTCACGAGCTGCAGTTTGCTAACCACTGGATTAGATGATAAATTGCATGTAAAGGACTCAGGAATATAAAATATCAACAACACATGGCAATTATTCTTAAAGTAACACTTTTATGATGCTTTGCTGTATATAATTTCCTAGGATTCTTATGACAACTTGTGGGGTATCATTACTGTTATTGTTATTGGTGACCATTTTATAGATGAGGAAACAGGTTTTGTTTCTGGACCCTTTTTCTGCAAAATGACCAGATTATGCACAAAACATAGTTTTTGTTGAATTGCTTGTATCCTAAAGGTAGGAAAATCTCAGAGGCCAGGGCAGAAATGAAAGAAGGACACATGAGCTAAAATTGATTGATAAGGGGGTGAGGGGGGTGAGAAGCAGGTGTTAACATCAGGGCTGTGGCAAGTTGTGAGGGCAGGACCTTCAGCTCCTAGACTGCTTCTGAGTGCTCCCTGGCTTCTGGCAAAAGCCAATGCTAATCCTCTAGGGAGGGAAGCATATTCAACGAAGGCCTCCAGAATGCCCAGGGATGAAGAGCAAACACATCACCTCACACTAGAAATTACCCAGCACACAGAGACAAACAGAGCAGAACCTGAAGGAACAACAAAACAAAAAATTAGCCTTGTCTGGTTTGGCTCAGTGGATAGAGTGTTGGCCTGTGGACTGAAGTATCCCAGGTTCAATTCCAGTCAAGGGCATGTACCTTGGTTGCGGGTACATTTCTAGTGGGGAGTGTGCAGGAAGCAGCTGATCTGATGTTTCTCTCTTGTCGATGTTTCTAACTCTCTCTCCCTCTCCCTTCCTCTCTGTAAAAAAATCAATAAAATATATTTTTAAAAAAATTAAAAACAAACACAAAATTAGACGCCCCCTTCTTCAAGGAATTCAATTTTTAATACTATCAGACAGAATATAAATCAATATAGGCAAAATGTTTAAAGAAATAAAGAATGGAATCACAAAATATGAACAAGTAGTAAGAGACTGTCAAAAACAACAGTGAAATTTGAAAAGGATCAAATAGAATTCCTAAAAATTAAAAATATAATTGTTGAAATAAAATTTTAAAAACCAAAACAGGTGAAACAGCAGATTAAACACAACTGAACTGGAAGAACTTAAAAAAATATTGCACAGAATTTAGATAAGCAACTAGAAAATAAGAATTATGGAGGCCAGAAAGAGGGCATACTATACCTTTAATCAAAGCCTCAAATGCAACAAAGAATGGAAAGAGGCAATATTTGAAGAGAAAATGCCTGATAATTTTCTAGAACAGCAGAAGGAGGGGGGAAAAAAAGAAATCCACTTACAGAGCAGTGAAAATTCAGAACACAAAACCAGATCATAAAATAGAGAGAAAACATAGATAACCCACAAAAGAGTGACATATGTCAAGTGGCTTCTGCACAACAAAATAGAAGCCAGAGACAATAGAATAATATTTTCAAAGTGCTGACAGAAAATAACTGCCTAGAGCTGGGCATTCTAAAGACCATCTTTTAAAATAGGGGCTCAAGATAGATAGATAGATAGATAGATAGATAGATAGATAGATAGATAGATAGAATGAATATAAAATGTGCAAGAACTAATGATGGCAAATATATTTGTTAATATGTAGCCCAGCCTGTGTGCTCAGTGGTTGAGCCTTGACCCATGAACCAAGAGGTCACTGGTTCAATTTCAGGTTAGGGCACATGCCCATGTTGTATGTTCAATCCCCAGTAGGAGGTGTGCAAGAGGCAGCCAATTGATGCTGTTTCTCTCTCATTGATGTTTCTATCTCTTTATCCCTATCCCTTTCTTTCTCTAAAATTCAGTAGAAGTATTTTTAAATATGTAAATATATAGGTAGAGATAAACAAACATTGTCTTATAAATGGTGGAAATAAGGACAGAACTAAAGTACTGCACAACAGTAGGGTATAAGTTTGGATGGAGAAATTAGAGACAGTGTTCTAAGGTTCTTGAATTACTGGGGAAGGGGTTAAGGTATTAACTTTAGGTTACGTTAGGCTAATAAAGCATGATAAAATTGTAATAAATATAATCTGGTAGAGGATATTGCTATAATGGGGCAGGCTATGCGTGGGGGCAGAGGGTATATTAAAACCTTTAAACCTTCCTCTCAATTTTGCTTTGAACCTAAAATTGCTCTAAAAAAATAAACTTTCTAAAAATAAAAAAGGGAGGATCATGATAAAAATTTAAAGGTAATCATTAAAATAAAAGAATCAGAGTATATAACTTCTAAACCAGCAGATGGGGTGGAGTAATAAGGAGGGTTGTAGGGGAAAACTTTCCCTTAATTGGTAAGAGCAAAATAAAATAAGACAAACAACAACAATATGGAGCCAAAATAAACAATCAAAAAAGGAAACACTGATAAAGCAAAAATAGAAAGCATAGTATAAGCTATCAAAAACACATCCAAATACATTGTAATCGCAGTAATTGGAAATGGACTAAACTTTAAAAGAGAGCTCGTCAGAATGAGCTAAAGAAACAAAACAACCCCACCTCTCACTATTTGCTACTTATAATAAACATACCTAAAGCATAAGGACAAGAAAATTAAAGTTAACAAATAGAATAAATATGCCATGCAAATGCTATCCCAAAGATGTCATAAACATATTAATATTAGAGTAGAATTTAAATTAAAAAATGATTAGGGGCCTGTCCAGTGTGCATCAGTGGTTGAGCATCAACCCCTGAATCAGGAGGTCATGGTTAGATTCCTGGTCAGGGTTCATGCCCAGGTTGCAAGCTCAATCCCCAGTAGGGGATGTGTAAGAGGCAGCCAATCAATGATTCTCTCCTATCATTGATTTTTCTCTCTCTCCCTCTCTCTTCCTCTCTGAAATTAATAAATAATATATACATATTTAAAATGATTAGGGATAGAGTTATCTAATGATAAAAGTTTTACACTTCCAAGAACCTATGATGTTGCAAATATAGATAGAAATGCAAAACCTCAAATCTTAGTGGGAGTTTTCAACATCTTAATTATTAATAGGTTAGACAAAGAAAAAATTAGTAAAGCTTCAGAAATTTGGAATAATACAAGACTTTTGATCTATTGAACAAAAATAGTGTACACATTCTTCTCAAGAACACTGGAACCTTTACAAAAACCTTCTTTATACAGTCATAATGACTGATATTATACAAATAAATATTCAACTACAGTGAAATTAAATTAGAAGTCAATAACAAAAAGGGAAAAATATTTCCCTATTTTGTAAATTAAATACTCATTAGGTCAATCAAAGCATTACAATGGACTGAACAATAATGTCAACACTACATATAAAAATTCTGAAAGGCAGTAAAAGTAGCATTAAAAGAGAAATTTATTTTATGTATAAAAAGAGAAAGTCTGAAACTTAATGTGCTAGGCGATCCATTTCAGAAACTAGAAAAGGAACAGAAAAATAAAGTAAATAAAATAAAAGGAAGATGCTAACAAATATAAAAGGAGAAATTAATGCAGTATAAAACAAAGATACAATAGAGAGAACCAACAAAGCCAGAAATTAGTTCTTATAAAGACTAATAGAGAAAACTTTCTTGTGAAGTGAATTTTTTTTAAAAAAAGAGAGAAGGCACAAAAAAAGTATAATATTAGGAATAAAAAAGAAGACATAACTACAGATGCAGCAAATAATTAAAAAATAAAAAAGAACATTATAACTTACTCTATGCCAATAAATTTGAAAACATACAAATGGATAAATTCCTAGGCAAGGGAATACTGACTAGGAAGTAGAAAGCCTTAATAGTTCTATGCCAATTAAGATCATTGGGGGGAAAATGGCAGTGGAATAGACGGACATGTCCCAAGCCTTATCCCAGAGCAGACTTGGGAACAGCTGAGGGTCGCATGGGAGTGTTTGCTGGTGAGTTGAGGGGCAGCTATACTCCAGGAGAAGATAGGGAACTGCTGGACGGGGCTCTCCTGACTGGGAAGCCCCTACTGCTGCTGGGTTTCCTCCTGGAAACGCCAGTTTGGATGCAGTCACTGCGCCATCTTGAAGGGGAGAGTGGATGTTATTGGAAGCCTGAGAATCTACAACTGTGGCACCCACAGAACACTGGTTCCCCAATTGGCGCAAACATGCGGATTCAGAGAAACTCTACACTCCACCATGGCAAGGTCAGATTTCGCCTGGGATGAGGAGAGAGAGAACTAAATAACCAGACACTGAAGCATAGAGACCACAAGGAGAAAAAGAAACAGCCCACATATGACAAAAAAGCAGGCATCACCAGAAAAGGAAGTAAACGAAATGGAGGCAAGCAAACTGTCAGAGAAAGAATTCAGAGAAATGGTCATAAGGTGGCTGAAAAAAAATGGAAGACATATTCGACAATATGAGTCAGAACCAAGAGGGAATGAAGAAGAACTAAGAAGAAATGAAAAATGACATTGCTGCTGTAAAGAACTCAATAGAAAGCATCAAGAGTAGGCTAGAAGAAGCAGAGGACCACATCAGTGAGCTAGAAGACAAGGTAGGAAAAAATACCCAAGTAGAGCAGCTTCTAGAAAAAATAAATAAAAAGCAGGAGAGAGCTTAAGGGAACTTTGGGACAACACAAAACAAAACAACATGCACATAATAGGGGTTCCAAAAGGAAAGGAAACTGAGCAAGAAATAGAAAACCTGTTTGAAGAAATAATGACAGAAAACTTCCCTGATATAGGGAAGAAAAAACCCACACAAATCCAAGAAGCTCATAGAGTCCCAAGCAAAATGAACCCCAAAAGACCAACACCAAGGCACATTATAATTAAATTGGCAAACACCAATGACAAAGTAAGAATTTTAAAAGCAGCCAGAGAGAGACAGAAAGTTACCTACAAAGGAACTCCCATCAGCTTAGTGACTTATTTCTCAACAGAAACTCACCAGGCCAGAAGGGAATAGAATTAAATATACAAAGACATACAAAGGAAGGGCCTGAATCCAAGTATACTGTACCCAGCAAGGCTATCAATCAAAATTGAAGGTGAAATCAAGAGCTTCACAGACAAAAAAGGAATGGGGGAATTTATTACCACCAAACCAGCAATGCAAAAAATGCTAAAGGGTCTGCTGTTTAAAAAAAGAATTAGGAAGAAGGAACACAGGTAAAGAATAAAACTGGTGACAAATAAGTATCAATAATAACTTTAAATGTAAATGGATTAAATACCCCAGTCAAAAGACATAGGGTAACAGATTGGATAAGACAACACAACCCATATGTCTGCTGTCTACAAGAAACCCACATCAGAAAAAAAAGATGCACACAGACTGAAGGTGAAGGGATGAAAAAAGGTTTTTCAGGCAAGTGGAAATGAAAAATAAAGCTGGGGTAGCAATACCTATATCTGACAAATTAGATCTCAAAGGAAATGTCATAATAAGAGATAAGGAAGGCCACTTCATAATAATAAAGAAAACAATTCAACAAGAAGAAATAACTCTGGTAAACTTACATGCACCCAATAAAAGAGCACCCAAATACATTAAAAAACTCCTGGAGGATATCAAGGAAGAGATTGACAGCAATATAATCATAGTAGGAGACTTTAATACCCCATTATCACCATTGGACAAATCCTCTACACAAAAATCAGCAAAGAAACATCAATCCTAAATGACTCACTAGACCAGATGGAATTAATTGACATCTTCAGAACATTTCCCCCCAAAGCCACAGAATATACATTCTTCTCAAGTGCACATGAGTAATTTTCAAAGAAAGACCATATGTTGGGTCATAGGCAAAGTATCTTCAAAATTCAAAAAGATAGAAATCATATCAATCATCTTCTCAGATCACAGTGGCATAAAACTGGAAATCAACTACAATAAAAACAATCCAAAGAAATCAAACACATGGAGACTAAACAATGGCTGCATTACCAGAGAGATCAAGGAAGAAATAAAAAACATCTTGCAACAAATGACAATGAAAACACAATAATCCAAAACCTATGGTACACAGTGAAAGCAGTCTTGAGAGGGAAGTTCATAGCTCTAAAAGCCTACTGCAAGAAATAAGAAACAATTGTAATAAATTACCTAACTCTACAACTCAAAGAGTTAGAAAGAGAGCAACAAGAAAAGCTTAGTGTAAGCAGAAGGAAGGAAATAATAAAGATCAGAGTGGAGATAAATGACATAGAGATCAAATAAACAATACAAAAGATCAACAAAATCAAGAACTGGTTCTTTGAAAGGATAAACAAGATTGATGAACTTCTAGCCAGGCTCACCAAGAAGCAAAGAAAGAGGATCCAAATAAACAAAATCAGAAATGAAAGAGGCAAAATAACAACAGACCCCACTGAAATACAAAATATTGTTAAAAAAAATACTATGAACAACTCTATTCCAACAAACTGGACAACCTGGAGGAAATGGACATATTCCTAAAAAAATATAACTTCCAAATCTCAATGAGGAAGAATCTAAACATGTAAATAGGCCAATAACTATGGAAGAAATAGAAGCAGTTATCAAAAAGCTCCAGCAAACAAAAGCCTGGGGCCAGACACTTTCACAGGGGAGTTTTGCCAAACATTCAAGGAAGAATTAAAACCTATCCTCCTCAGACTAATCCAAAAAATTCCACAAGAAGGAACACTTCCAAGCTCCTTCTATAAAGCCAGCATCACCCTAATACCAAAACCAGACAAAGATAACACAATGAAAGAGAATTACAGGCCAATATCCCTCATGAACATAGATGCCAAAATCTTCAACAAAGTTCTAGCAAATCGGATCCAGTAGTACATCTGGAAGATCATACACCATGACCAAGTAGGATTTATCACAGGAATGCAAGGTTGTACAATATCTGCAAATCAATAAAGGTGATATATCACATAAACAAATTCAGAGATAAAAAATCACATAGTCATATCAATTGATGCAGAAAAAGTATCTGATAAATTCCAACATCCTTTCTTGATAAAAACTCTCAACAAGGTAGGAATAGAAGGATCATACCTCAACGTAATAAAAAGTGTATATGATAAACCCACAGCTAACATCATACTCAATGGGCAAAAACTAAAACCATTTCTCTTAAGAACAGGAACAAGACAGGAATGCCTACTCTCACCACTCCTGTTTGACATAATACTTAAAGTATTATCCACTGCAATTAGACAAAAAGAAAAAATAAAAGATATCCAAATTGGAAAAGAAGAAGAAAAGCTGTCCTTATTTGCGATGACATGATATTGTACATAAAAAAAAAAAGACTCCATCAAAAAAACAAATGGACTTGATAAATGAATTTGGCAATGTAGCAGGATACAAAATTAATACCAAGAAATCTATGGCATTTCTATACACCAATAGTGAACTGACAGGAAAAGAGACTAAAAAGCAATCCCATTTACCATCACATCAAAAAAAAAAATTAAGATACCTAGGAATGAACTTAACTAAGGAAGTAAAAGACCTATATGTGGAAAACTACAGGACACTGAAAAAAGAAATAGAGGAAGATGTAAACAGATGGAAGAACATACCATGTCCATGGATTGGGAGACTCAACATCATTAAAATGTCCATACTATCCAAAGCAATGTATAGATTCAATGCACTCCCCCTTTAAAATACCAACAGCATATTTCATAGATCTAGAAAAAAATTCTCCAAAGATTCATCTGGTACAAAAAACAACCTCAAATAGCCACAGCAATCCTGAGAAAGAAGAATAAAGTGGATGGGATCTCAATACCAGATTTCAAGCTGTATTACAAAGCCACTGTTTTCAAAAGAGCCTGTTACTGGCACAAGAAAAGACATATAGACCAATGGAATAGAATAGAGAATCTAGATATCAACCCAAACCACTATGCTCAATTAATATTTGACAAAGGATGCATGAACATACAACGGGAAAATTAGACAGATACATGCAAAAAAAAAAATGAAATTAGACCACCAACTTACACCATACACAAAAAATAAACTCAAAATGGATACAGAACTTAAAAATAAATGGGAAACCATAAAAATACTAGAGGAATCCACAGGCAGCAAAATCTCAGATATATGGCGAAAGAACTTCTTTACTGATACTGCTCCTAGGGCAATGGAAGTTAAAGAGAAAATAAACAAATGGGACTACATCAAAATAAAAAGCTTTTGCACAGCAAAAGAAACCATCAACACAACAACAAGGAAACCCACTGTATGGGAGAACATATTTGTATATGTTATCACTGATAAAGGTTTAATCTCCAACATCTACAGCCAACTTATACAACTTAATAAAAGGAAGACATATGATCCAATAAAAAAAATGGGCAACAGAACTAAATAGAACCTTTTCAAAAGAAGAGAGAAGGAAGGCCAAGAGATATATGAAAACATGCTCAAAGTCACTAATTATCCGAGAGATGCAAATCAAAATGACAATGCGGTACCATCTCACACTTGTCAGAATGGCTATCATCAACAAATCAACAAAGAAGTGTTGGTGAGGATGCAGAGGAAAAGGAACCCTCATGCATGCTGGTGGGAATGCAGACTGATGCAGCCACTGTGGAGAACAGTATGGAGTTTCCTCAAAACACTAAAAATGAAAGTCCCATTTGACCCAATAATCCCACTCCTAGGAATATATCCTAAGAAACTAGAAATACCAATCAGAAAGGATATATGCACTCCTATGTTCATAGCAGCACAATTAACAATAGCTACAATTTGGAAACAGCCTAGGTGCCCGTCAGCAGATGAGAAGATCAGAAAACTATGGTACATCTACACAATGGAATACTATGCTGCTATAAAAAAGAAGGAATTCTTATCATTTGCAGCAACCTGGATGTAACTGGAGAGCATTATGCTAAGTGAAATAAGCCAGTCAATAAAAGAAAATTACCACATGATCTCACTCATTTATGGATAATAAAGAATATTATAAACTGATGAACAAAAAGATACAGAGGTAGTAAAGCATCAAACAGACTGTCAAATTACAGAGGGAAGGTTAGGGAGAGGTGGAGTAGATAAGAAATCAACCAAAGGACTTGTATGCACACATATAAGCATAACCAATGAACACAAGATACTGGAGGGTGAGGGCATGTACGGGAGTGGGGGGTGAGGGGGCAATGGGAAGATATGTACATATGTAATACATTAAAAAAAATGGAAAATAAATAAGGTAATTGGAACAATAACACTTTTTCACAAAGGTAACATCAGGCTCAAATAATTTTGTAGCATTAGTTCTATGCCAATTAAGATAATTAAAATGGTAGTTTGACATTTTTTTCACAAATATAACATCAGGCTCAGATTGTTTTGTGGCAAGTTTCACCAAATATTTAAAGAACATGTCATTCCAATGTTATACAAACTCTTCAAGGAACAGAAAAAAGAGTACTCCCCAACTCAATCTATCAGATCAATAAAACCCTGTTACCAATATCAAATGAGCAAAGTATGTTAAAGGACAACTATAGGCAAATATCACTCGTGAACAAAGATGCAAAAATACTGAATTTAGTGATATAAACCAAGTTGGGTAGATGCTAAGTATATAAGAGTGATTGACATAAGAAAAGTCAATAAATTTAACTCACCATATTTACAAATTGAAGTAAACATATATGTGATAATCTCAATAGATCCAGAAAGACAACTTGCTAAAATTCAATGCTCATATATTCTGAAATGTTTAGCAAATTAGGGATAAAAAGGAATGCTTTGAACAAGACAACAATGTACCCTTTCAGTACTCCTTTTCAACATCAAACTGGAAGGCCTAGCTAGTTCAATAAGATGAGAAAAGGAAGAAATAAAATTGTCCTTTTTTCACAGGTGATATGATTGCCTATGTAGAAAATCTAAAAGAATTGACCAAAAAAATTACTGGGATTAATAAGCTATAAGCATAAGGTTGCAGGATACAATGTTAACACACAAAATTAATTACTTTCCTATATGCCAGCAATGAAAAATGGAATTGACATTAAAAACAGAATACTATTTATATTAGCACTCCCCCAAAATGAAATACTTAGGTATAAATCTAACAAAATATGCACAAGCTACATATGAGGAAAACTACAAAATTGTGATAAAAGGAATCAAAGAAGAACTAAATAAATGAAGAGATATTCCATGTTTATGGATAGGAAAACTCAATATTTCCAATAAGTCAGTCCTTCTCAAATTGATCTATATATTACACAACCCCAATCCAAATGCCAGGAAGTTATTTTGTGGATATTGATAAGCTGATCTGAAAGTATATAGAGAGACAAAATACCCAGAATAGCCAACACAATATTGAAGCAGAAGAACAAGTTGGAGGAGTGACACTATCCGACTTCAAGATTTACTATACAGAGCCCGGCCAGTGTGGCCCAGTGGTTGAGTACTGACCTAGGAGGTCATGGATCGATTCCCAGCCAGGGCACATGTCCAGGTTGAGGGCTCAGTCTCCAGTGTGGGGCATGCAGGAGGGAGCCCATCAATGATTTCCTCTCATCATTGATGTTTCTATCTTTTTCTCCCTTTCCCTTCCTCTCTGAAATCAATAAAAATATATTTAAAAAATTTTTAAAGACTAACTATAAAAATACAGTAATTAAGTCAGTGTGGTACTGGCACAACAATAGACAAATAGATCAACAGAACATAATGAAAAGTCCAGAAATAGACTGCCATAAATACAACCAACTGATTTATTTTATTTTTTCTTTTTTGATTAAGGTATTACATATGTGTCCTTATCCCCCCATTGTATTCCCACCCCCCTCATTCATGCCCTCACCCCTCTGGTGTCTGTGTCTATTGGATAGGCTTATATGCATACATACAAGTCCTTTTGACCAACTGATTTTTGACAAAGGAGAAAAGTTAACGCAATGGCAAAAAGAGACTCTTTTAAAAATGGTGTTAGAACAACTGGGCATTCACATGCAAAAAAAATATCTAGATATAGACCTTACACTCTTCACAAAAATTAATTTAAATGAGTCATAGGCCAAAATATAAAATACAAAACTACAGAATCCTAGAATATAACAGAGGAGAAAATTTTGGTTATCTTGGGTTTGCCAATGATTTTTAGATACAACACCAAAAGCATGATCCACAAAAGAAATAACTGATACACTTCTGCTCTGTAAAACATAGTCAAAAGAATGAAAAGACAAGCCAAAGACTGGGAGACAATATTTACAAGGCATATCTAATATAGGATATTGTCCAAAATATACAAAGAGTTCTTGAAACTCAACAATAAGAAAACAAACAACCTATTTAAAAATGGGCAAAAGATCTGGACACCTCACGAGATGGCAAATAAGCATAGAGGAAGATGTTTCACATCATCTGTCATTAAGGAATTGGCAAATTAGAGCAATAATGAGATACCTCTACATACCTATTAAAATGCCTAAAATTCAAAACACTGACAACACCAAAGGCTGGCGAGGATGTGGAGCAACAGGAACTTTCATTTATTGCTGATGGAATGCCAAGTGTCTTTTACAGTCACTGCAAAAGACAATTTGGTTGTTTCCTACAAAACTAAACATCTTACCATTGGATCCAGAAATTGTGCTCCTTGGTACTTAACCAAGTAAGTTAGAAATTCACATATGTCCACACAAAACCTGCACATGGATGTTTGTAGAAACTTTATTTGTAATTGCTCAGACTTAAAAGCAACCAAGATGTCCTTTAGTAGATAATAGGTAAATAAAACCTAATCTCGTACATCCAGGCAATGGAATATTATTCAGTTTTAAAAAATAATGAGACATCAAGCCATCAAAAGACATGGGAGAAACCTTAAATGCATATTACTAAGTGAAAGGAGCCAATATGAAAAGGCTACTTATTGTATGACATTCTGGAAAATGAAAAACTATAGAGATCAGTGACTTCCCGGGGTTGGGGGGAAGGGAGACAAATAAGCAGAGCACAGAGAATTTTTAGTGACATGATTCTGTGTGGTACTATAATGGTGGTTACATGTCATTATGTGTTTGTTAAACTCATGGATGTGCAACACCAAGAGTGAACGTGAATGTAAACAATAGACATTGAATGACAATGTCAGTGTAGGTTCACTGAGTGAAACAAATGTACCACTCTAGTCCAAGAGATCCACAGTGGGAGGCTGCGTGTTTGGGGGCAAAGGATATATGAGAACTCTCTCTACTTTCCAATCAGTTTTTCTGTGAACCTGAAACTGCTCTAGAAATAAAACCTATTTTTTAAAAAAACATATTTTTGTTGATTTTAGAGAGGAAGGGAGAAGAATAAAGAGATAGAAACATCAATGATGAGAGAGAATCATTGATCGGTTGTCTACTGCACACCCCCACTGGGGATCAAGCCTGCAACCTAGGTATGTGCCCTTGGCCGGAATTGAACCTGGGACCCTTCAGTCCGCAGGTCAATGCTCCATCCACTGAGTGAAACTAGCTAGGGCAAAATCTTTTTTTTTTTAAAAAAAAGCAACGCCTTTTAACTGATAGAAGGTGTCTACAGAAATCCTACAGGAAGCATTATCTTTAATGGTAAAATGTTAGAAGCATTTAAAATCAGCAGCAACACAAGGATGTCTACTATTCCTGTTTCTTTTCAAAGACATAAAAAAATAAGGATTATAAAGAAAGAAAGAAAATCATCATTATTCACATACATGAGAGTCTGTATAAAAATCTCAAAGGAGTCTACATAAAAAGTAATAGAAATAATAAGAGAATTTGTCAGGATGACTGGGTAGAAGATAAATATACAAAAAGCAATTGTATTTGATCCACCAGGAACAAACAAAAAATAATTTTAAAAAGAGATATGCTTTATATCAGCAACAAAAACAAAAGAAACCTATGAATAAATATTTAAAAGAGATGTATGCAATAGTACTGGAAGTATTAGCCATAGCCATTAGACAAGAAGAAGAAATAAAAGGCATCCAAATTGGAAAAAAAGAAGTAAAGCTGTCCTTATTTGCAGATGACATGATATTGTACATAAAAAACCCAAAGGACTCCATTCCAAAACTAATTGACTTAATTAATGAATTCGGCAATGTAGCAGGATACAAAATTAATGCTAAGAAGTCTGTGGCATTTCTATACACTA
>PVJN01050590.1:0-14787 GCA_004026805.1 Lasiurus borealis
GGGGGGCCTGTAGGAGATCAACCAAAGGACTTGTATGCATGTATGTGTAGGCATAGCCAGTGGATACAGGGCAATGGGGGAGGGTGGGGGGAGGGGAGATGGATGAGGGCATGTACTGGGGAGTGGGGAGGGCAATAGGGGGGAAAAAAGCTGTGATCCATTTGCACAATGAAATATTACTCTGCCATAAAAAAGAAAGAAATCTTACCTTTTGTAACAGCATGCAAAGAGTATGTAAAATAAGCCAGAGAAAGACAAATACCATATGATTTTACCTATATGTGGAATCTGATTAATAAACTAAACAACAAAAAATAGAAACAGACTGATAGATACAGAGAACAGACTGACAGCTATCAGAGAGGACTAGATGAAAGTAGTAAAAATTGGTAGTTGCAGAATTGCCACAAAAATGTGGTTTGCATCATGGGGAATACAGTCAATAATTTCAAGATAACTGGGTATGGGGCCAGGTGGGTGCTTGGGGCAGCTGAGGATCACTCTGTAGAGTGCATGGTTTTCCAGCCACTTTGCTGTACAGCTGAAACTGATGTGAAATGGTATCGAATGTAAACTGTGTTTGAAAAATAAAATAATTTTTTTAAAAAAGAATGATTGCTCCTCTGTTTAAATCCTACCTCTGTTACTGATCTCTTGACATTGTGCAAGTCATTCACCTAAGGTCTCAATTTCCTGATCTATAAATGAGAGGGTTAGAATATGCCAGTCTTTTCCAACTGAGTTCTGAGACAAATGTGCAGGCTGTCTACATGCAGAACCTGCACAATTGCACACAGCAGCCCTGCCCTGCCGGACCCACAGGGGTTCCTGGGAAATAACTTAGAGCCAGTGGAAGAGGGAGAAATCAGCTACCTCCACTTCGGTCCTAAGTTCTGCTTTATCTGCCTCGTTTCCTGCATTTCTGCGTAAAATTTTGTGAGGTTTCTATAGCTAAGAAGCTTTGAAAACCACGAATACCTCCAAGATGGATTCCATTGTTATTACTCCAGTTTGCTGACTCTATGCCCTGAAACCAGAGCTTCATTCCCAACAGCCACTGTGGGTGCAGGGTCAGAGTCTGTGCTTCCCGCACATGGACTTCACTCTTTCAGTGACGGGCGACCTGGCTGTGCTTGGGAAGCAGGAAGGGATGTCCTTTCGCCCAGGTATTTGCGGGAAGGGAATGTCACCCTCCTGTCTAGAAAAAGTACATTCTCCTTTTTCACTTAGCCTTTTCAGGCAGTTATAGAATCTCCTCTCATTAAAACTTCCACATTTGTTCCTCCTCTTCACCGCGTGGAGTTTCCTGACACATGCTTGGCAGCCTGTCGGAACTGAGGAACCCCGCAGTGCTGTTTATTTTTAGCTCCCCTTGCTTACATCTTCATTTCAGACTCAGCTGGGGGCTTTCTCTCCTTCATGGTCTTAAATTGGCAAGAAGATTGGGTCTTTGGGCACAAGGTTTGAAGGCTGCCAGTCTCTTTGAGTGAGACCTCTCTGGTTGGTTCGTGGCAGCCCCTCTTGTGTGACTCAGTAAACATTTACTAGGCACCTACCACATAACCTGTGCAAGTCCGTTTGTGAGCCCTGGAGGTTTCAAGAGTGAATCTGATATGGATCCTGCCTTTAAAGACTTAAAAGCAAAGGTGGCAGAGGGTGAGGGGGGGGAAGGAGGTGTGGAGTGGGTTGGCGAGCGGGGAAGCAATGAGGGAATTCAATGAGCCTCAGTCCAACCAGGCTGGAAGGCGCCACACTATAGCCTGCAGGAACATGGTTAATGACAGAGAGTCTTGCTGGAGCATCGTCAGTGCTATTAAATAGAAAACTATGGCCCACTACTCCAGGAGGCATGCACTCTGACCCACCACACCAGGTAGCATAATGCATAGCCTTGAGGTGTTCTTAGCAGACATGTAAAATAAGAATCCTCCTCCTCTGCAAGACTCCCTAAAACATGGAGGGGGGATCAGCCTGCCAGTTTTTGACAGAATTATGGCTTAACTGTGCAGAAAAGAACTTAACAGCGAGCTTGGGACTGCTATCTTCAGAAAGGCCTGCTACAAAGACCCGAATAGCCTCAGCAATGTTGAGAAAGAAGAACAAAGATCTCTTGATATCAAACTATTCTACAAGGAGGCCAAAGTAATCAAAACAGCATGGAAATGGCATTAAAAAAAAAAGGCATAAAGATCAATGAAATAAAATAGAGAGCTCAGAAATAAACCCACACCTTTATAATCAATAAATACTTAACAAAGTCAACAAACGACAAGTGTTGGCGAGGATTCGGAGAAAAAGGAACCCTTGTGCACTGTTGGTGGGAATGCAGACTGGTGCAGCCACTGTGGAGAACAGTATGAAGTTTCCTCAAAAAACTAAAAATGGATCTCCCATTTGATCCAGTAATCCCACTCTTAGGAATTTATCCTAAGAAATCACAAACACCAATCAGAAAGGATTTATGCACCCCTATGTTCATAGCAGCACAATTACAATAGCTACAATTTGGAAACAGCCTAGGTGCCCGTCAGCAGATGAGTGGATCAGAAAACTGTGGTTACATCTACACAATGGAATTCTATGCTGCCATTAAAAAGAAGGAACTCTTACCATTTGCAGCAACCTGGATGGAACTGGAGAACCTTATGCTTAGTGAAATAAGCCAGTCTATGAAGGAGAAGCACCACATGATCTCACTCATTTGTGGATAATAAAGAACATTGTAAACTGATGAACAAAAGGATAGATACAGAGGCAGTAAAGCATCAAACAGACTGTCAAATTATAGCAGGAAGATTAAGGAGATATGGGGTAGATAAGAGATCAATCGAAGGACTTGTATGCATGCATATAAGCATAACCAATGAATATAGACACTGGGGGGTTGGGGTATGCCTGGAGGAAGGGGGGCAACAGGGAGATATGTATACATGTAACACAATAAAAAAAATAAAAATTAATAATAATTAATTAATTAATTAAAAATTTTTAAAAAGAATTAAAAAAATTAACAAAGGAGGCAAGAACATACAATGGAGTAAAGACAATATATTCAATAAAAATTGTTGGCAAACCAGGCTGGTATGGTTCAGAGGTTGAGCTTTGACCTATGAACCAAGAGGTCACAGTTCAATTCCTGGTCAGGGTACAGGCCTGGGTTTCGGGCTCAATCCCCTGTGTGGAAAGTGCAGAAGGCAGCCAAGCAATGATTCTCTCTCATCATTGTTATTTCTATCTCTCTCTCCCTTCCTGAAATTATCTTATAATTTACATGGAATTTTAATCTAATCTCAATCCCAGTATCTTCCCAACTCTCTTCTTCAAGGAGTGGTTAAATCTAAACACAACACGTAGGTGATGTATTAGCTCAGGACCTTTGGTTTTACTTTAAACTCATTTTTTTAATTAAATCTTTATTATTCAGATTATTACATTTGTTTCTCTTTTTTCCCCTCCATAGCTATCCTCCACCAGCTTCCACCCTTTCCTCTACCCTTACCTCCCCCCCCCATTGACCTCATCCATAGGTGTATGATTTTTGTCCAGTCTCTCCCTATACACCCCTCACCCCTTTCCCCCTAAGAATTATCAGTCCATTCCCTTTCTGTGCTCCTGATTCTATTATATTCACCAGTTTATTCTGTTGATCAAATTTTTAATTCACTTAATTTTCAGATTCACTTGTTGATAGATATGTATTTGTTGTTCATAATTTTTTATCTTTTACTTTTTTCTTCTTCCTCTTCTTAAAGAGTACCTTTCAGCATTTCATATAATACTGGTTTGGAGTTGAACTCCTTTAGCTTTTTCTTATCTCTGAAGCTCTTTATCTGCCCTTCAATTCTGAATGTTAGCTTTGCTGGATAGAGTAATCTTGGTTGTAGGTTCTTGCTATTCATCACGTTGAATATTTCTTACCATTCTTGTCTGGCCTGCATAGTTTCTGTTGAGAAATCAGTTGACAGTCGTATGGGTGCTCCCTTGTAGGTAATTAACTGTTTTTCTCTTGCTGCTTTTAATATTCTCTCTTTGTCTTTTGCTATTGGTATTTTAATGATGATGTGTCTTGGTGTGGTCCTCTTTGGATTCTTTTTATACAGGGTTCTGTACACTTCCTGGACTTGTAAGTCTATTTCTTTTACCAGATGTGGGAAGTTTTCACTCATTATTTCTTCAAATAGGTTTTCAGTATCTTGTTCTCTCTCTTCTGCTGGCACCCCCACAATTCTGATGTTGGTATGCTTGAAGCTGTCCCAGAGGCTCCTTACATTATCTTCACATTTTTTGATACTTTTTTCTTCTTGCTTTTCCAGTTGAGTGTTTTCTGATTCTTTATATTTCAAATTTTTGACTTGATTCTTGCCTTCCTCTAGTCTGCTGTTAGGTCTCTGTATAATATTTTTTATTTCAATTAGTGTATGTTTCATTTCTAATTGGTCTTTTTTCATCTCTAGTTGGTCCTTTTTCATCCCCCTTGGGTCTCGCTAACTTTATCCATCTTTTCTAGGATATTCTTGAAAAACCTTATAACCGTGGTTTTGAACTCTATATCCAGTCATTTGTTTTCCTCCATTTCTTTTGTTTGTGATCTCTTCCTTTGTCTCTGAATTTTCACTATGCTGGGAGAACTTCTGTGTTGGATTCAGCTTTATGATACAAGACTTGCAAAACTGCAAAAGCCTCTCTGTTGAGCTTGGGAGGGGTGGAGTCTCAGGGTTTAATGGACCACCTTGCCTTCCTGTCAGCCCCCCCCCTCCACGCCTCTGGGTAATCACTGGAGTGGTCCCTGTGGGCACGCAGTTCCTCTATACTGCTGCCTTTCCGGGTCCCCTGCACTCCGGGATCATATGAGTCTGGGTCCCCAGGGTTTGGCCCAAAAGTGGGGTTTAGTGGAGTTAGAATGAACCAGAATTGGTACAAAATAAACATTTTTCCTTCCTTATTATCTCAACACCTTCACTTCATAGTTAAGATGCTGGGACAAAGATTGGGATCTCCACTTTAAACTCATTTTAAATATAAACTGTTTCTATTAGTGATTAATTCCTTTTTAAAAATTGAATATTTTATACAAATATTTTTAATTAATAAAGTTTCAATTGAACTTGAATTTTGGATTACACAAAGCTAGACTTGAATATAGATAAACCATACTAACTCTGTGACCTCAGCAGTGAAATTAAATTCACTTCTCTCAGCATTCATTTCACTATCTATAAAATAGAAAGTAATATTGACCTTAAAGTGTTATGAGAACTAAATTAAGGTGTATGCAATAAGTGTTTCGTACATGAACGAGTACATGGTAAGCACAGAAAAGCTGGTTGCTACAATTATTATAGTTCTACACTGTGTCTAATGTATCTGAATTTTGAGTAAAAGGGAATAGCTTTGAATAAAAACATCTGAGTTCTAGCCCTGGCCATGCTGCTCAATGGTTAAAGTATTACCAAGGGTTGCAGGTTTGATTACAGGAGGCAACCCCTCTCTCTCTCTCTCTCTCTCTCTCTCTCTCTCTCTCTCTCTCTCTCTTTTCTGTCTCTCTCTAAAATCAATAAATATGTCCTCAGGTGAGGATTAAAAGTAAATCTGAGTTCTAGTTATGCCCAACTCAAGCATCAGCCGCAGATCTTCAAATCAAGCTAGAAGGATAACCCATCTCCATTTCCTAGCTGGATTATCTGTTGTCTAGCAGTGCTTATTAATAGCACTAACTAAATAGAATTAACCTGTTAATTATGCATTTAGTTGTAGCTTTGGGCTTCAATTTTCCTATAATACGGGGAAAATACTTGTCTAATATATCTCACTGGCTTATGAGGAAGAACCTAAAATGTTATTTCTATCCCATCATAAGGACTACCAAGGCAAATTCATATTTTATAACTGAAGATTTGTACTAGAACAAATAGTAAGGAATATACAACACCTGTTTTCCAGTTCATTTCTTACAAATTTTTCCTCCTTCTAGCCACATTCTTCACACATTTGTGATGAACACAGCTGAAAGCCCAGAAAGGCAAAACTATAGTTCTTGTCTTTAAAACCAACTATGAAGAATGGTAACTTTCACACCCTCTTAGCTCATAGCATACTCACCACCGCCTCTTGTCTGTGCTCTAGGTGGATACAACTAATCACTCACAGAGATTTCATTGCACAGCCCAATGCTGAATGCAGACGCCACTGGACACTTTAAGCAACCACTATCAATGAACTAGAATTGGTACAAAATAAACATTTTCCTTCCTTATTTAGCTCAACACCTTCACTTCATAGTCAAAGATGCTGGGACACTAAATGTGAATCTGAGAACTGTACCAGGCTGGTTCTTTCCCCTACATCAGTGGTTGGCAAACTCATTCGTCAACAGAGCCAAATATCAACAGAACGACGATTGAAATTTCTTTTGAGAGCCAAATTTTTTAAACTTAAACTTCGTCTAATATTACATTTTCAAAATAGACTCACCCAGGCCATGGTATTTTGTGGAAGAGCCACACTCAAGGGGCCGAAGAGCCGCATGTGGCTCATGAGCCGCGGCTTGCCGACCACTGACTTTTACCATACTGACAGGTGACTGACCTTAAAATAGAGGATCTTGCAGATCAAAACAAAGCAGACGAAAGTACATTGTGAGACCAATAATCTACGAAGAGTTTGTTAAGTATATCCCCTCAAAATATGATCATAAAACAAATGTCTCCATTCCTTATTTATCCATCAGTATCAAAGCCAAGAGCTTTCCTATGGTCTACGAGGCTCTATGCAATCCTCTCTGAAGCCATATCTCCATCCTCCCTATTACAGCCACAGTGGCTCCTTAGTGTCCTCATTCACTTGAAGCACACTTCCACTTTAGGCTTTTGCCTGACTGGTCCCCCCTGCACAGAATGCTCTTCCCCAGATATCTTCCTGGTTCACTCCCTTACCTCCTTTAAGTCATTCTTCAACGACTGCCTGTCACTAAGGTCTCCCCAACCACCTTACATAAAATGGCAACCCAGTCTCCCTGTCACCCCAATCTCTGCCCTGTTTTCCCAGAGCTCTGATTGCCTTCTAACAGTCTGCATCATTGAATTGTTTACTGTGTTCATTATGTGCTGTATGTTTTCTCCAGATAGGTACCTTGAGCATGTGCTTTCACTACTATATTCTCAGCTTCTAGACCAGTGCTGAGCATCCAGCTGGCACTCTGTACCTGTTGAATTTTTTAGTTACAAGGAAGCAAGATGCACCGACACAAATATGGAAGATATATATGTTTCTGATGATTTACTTACACAAACCATCAAACGATTTTCTAATGTTTTTGTCTGAGGAATGTCAGGAATTCCAGTACTAGCTGTGAGTCAGGTTCCCCCATCAGCAGAAAAGAAATCTGAATATATTCGCCTAAGAAACGAAGCCTTAGGGGATTAGGATTGAGGTGAAAGATACTTTATTCCTGTCTCTATGGTCTTACAAAGGCAAGGGGCGAAACTATCCAATGGGCATCAGCCATAAATACCCTATAATTTGTGAATTTAAGATAGAGAAGAAACTGACTGGCTGCTTTGTTTGAGAGTATTTGTTTCTAGAATATGGTTTTGATACGGTGTAATTAGCTAGTCATTAATAATAGGAAAGGAGCAAAGGGAAGGCCAGACATTATAAGCACAGCCAGTTGGGCAGCTTCACCAGGAAGTTGCAATCTCATACTCCCCAGGGAACCACCAGCCCCTTCCCTGCAGATTATGGTGGAAGGGCCTGGACAAAGGGGAGATAGATACATGAGCAGTGAGTCCAGGTGCCAGAGGAAAGATGCCTGTCAGTCAAATCTGGGGACAGAACTCACTGGCCAAAGTGGGTGGGGCCAATGCAAACCCACAAAAATTTGGAACTACCTAATCCCCTAGACAAAGGAATTCTCTCTCTTGGCTCTTGGATCATGACTCTCAGCTTGTGGATCTCTTGGCTCTCTGGTTCCTTTGGCTTTGCTCCTGCCCATGTTTCTTCCATAATCATGTGGCCCTGTGGACCCCACATGCAATGATGCAGCAAGAAACACAAACTAAGCAGCCTGAAGCTGGACTGGACTCTGCTTCTACATGGGGAAAAAAAATTTGGACAATGGCTCTTATCTAGTCCTACTGAAGCCACAGCTACAGTTCTTTGGGGGGAATGAAGGCAAATAGGACCTTGGAAACTCTGGAGTGTAATTCCATGGAAATAAAGCTTTCTACAATATCTCATCCTCCCATATGAGTCCCAGGAAATATCCTTTTCTTTGGGATATTGCAAGAATTCCACTCCCACAAGTACCAGGCGGGAATGAGGAATTCTCCCACACATAATAGTTGTGCCCACATTATGTGTTGTTTTTTTTAATATATTTTATTGGTTTTTCACAGAGAGGAAGGGAGAGGGATAGAGAGCCAGAAACATCGATGAGAGAGAGACATCGACCAGCCGCCTCCTGCATGGCCCCCACTGGGGATGTGCCTGCACCCAGGATACATGCCCTTGACCGGAATCGAACCCGGGACACCCCAGTCCACAGGCCGACGCTCCATCCACTGAGCCAAACCGGTTTCGGCCCACATTAGGTTTTTTTAAAAGTCCATTATAGACACTTTAGGAAATAAGATGTCATCCTTACCTGTCTGATGCTCTAAATGCCAAAAAGGCTAAATTGCCTATTTTAACACAACCTAGCACTTGACTTTAATATTTTTTGTATATATCTCAACTTATTTTTTATGTGTAAATCTTCATTCACTTCCTAACTAAAATGTAAGAAGCTTAAGAATAGGAACTGCATCTGTTCTTTGTTTTGTGCCCTCCCAGTTAGTCCTAGGCATACAACTAATGCTATCAAGTCATCAGCACTGATTTTAAAGGTTAACTTCCTCCTGCTCATCAACCAAAAAGTCACAGAAAGAACTTCTTTCTCAGCAAACGTGAATGAAGGGGCTGTGCTAAGAAGGTCACAAAAAGAAAAGGGTAAGATCCCACTCTTGGAAAGGTCATGATAAAGCTGGGAATATATGCAGAAGCAAATGAACATTCTGTACCACAACAACAGAGAAGTCTTTTAGAGGCATCTAGAATAGAGCGTAGCCTGGGATGCAGAGGAGCTTTCAGGAAGTGGGAGGAAGAAATGGTAGGTGACACAAATAAGAATAAATTGGGTAACATCCAATGATGCTCGTTTCTAATCCAACATCTCTGTTTGGTCATTTCCAACTGGATTATGGAGGAAAATGAGGAGATCTAATTTCACCACAAAAAAAATAAATAAATAACCTCCCTGCATTGGCTGACCTATCCTCCTCTGAAAAACGGGAATTTTCTGGACTATCAAAGCATTTCCATAACAGAAAGGAATTGATGGATTCAAATGAAAAAGAAAATAAGATAACCAAAGCCCGCTTCATTTTTTTCCCTAAGTCTATTGTGCCAAATCATCTATTCATTTGTTAAATTAACAAGTAATTGTTAAATACCTATCATGTGTCAGCAGGAGACCATGGTAAACAAGACCAACAAGATCCTTGACCTCATAGAACTTTCACCCTCAAAATGACCAAGAATTTGCCAGAAATTTGTCTCTACAGCCTATAAAGACACTTGTGTTACTAAGAGTTCAGAATATGTAGCCTGGAAAATTCCATCCAGCTCAGTGGATATATTTTAAATTCACCTCACAGTTCCTTCACAGGTCCCCAAATGCTATAAACAGTAACAGGAAGTTCCACACTTCCATGAAAGAAGGATATTCTGCCTCCTGCCTACTATAGAGCTATCTTGGTAAAGTCAAAAACCAGTCACTAACTGAAATAAGTGAAAGGATTAAGGAAAAAAAATCAGCTCGGCCAGCATAACTCAGTGGTTGAGTGTCGACCTATAAACCAGGAGATCATGGCTTGATTCCCATTCAGGGCACACGCCTGGGTGGCCAGCTTGATCCCCAGTGGGAGGGGTATACTGGGAGGAAATGATCATTGATTCTCTCTCATCATTGATGTTTCTCTGTCTCCCTCTTCCTTCCTCTCTGAAATCAATAAAAATATATTTACCAAAAAATAATCATAGACACAGACAACAGCATGGTGATTACCAGAGGGAAAGGAGGTAGGGGAAGGTAGAAGAGGGTCAAGGGAAGATAAATGGTGATGGAAGGAGACTTGACTTTGGGTGCTGAACACAATACAATATACAGGTGATTATAGAACTGTACACTTGAAACTTGTATAATTTTATTCATGTCACCCCAATAAATTCAATTTTAAAAAATTAATCACTTCTTATCTTCATCTTCTCAATTTAAATATGTTTCAAATAAAATAAGGAGTGTTTTAAATGACCACGGAAAAGAGCACCTCCTAGACATGGCCCTAGAAAGAAAGAGCCAGAAGGAATTCAGAAATCATCCAGCCCTCTCCTTCTTTTGGCAGATGAGATGCCAGAGAGGCTGTGGAAAGCAACTGGCTTTAAGGAATTAAGAAAAATAAGGAACCTGGTAATTAATAGCTCAGAGTGGACCCCAGGTCTCATGATTCGAATGACCACACATTTCCACTACTCCTTCAGCCACCCTAAGGCTCCCATCCAACCTAAATACTTCTTTAAAAGTTGTACAACTTGGAGCTCCATTTGATATTCCTGAAGTCCCAAACAGAGTAATTACTTCTGGCTTTGGTTGGTGGTTTGCCATCCTCTCTGCCACACAGATAATTGCATTTTATTCCACTGCACCCCAAAAAAAGTACAGATCAGCCACCTGCAGCCAACCAGCGTGCCTGTCCGAAGTCCCTCAGCAAAGCGTGGGACACATGCAATGCCTTCAGAATGCCCAGAGTCAGAATGCAAGTGGCACACTGAGTCCAACAGCAGTAGCAATTAAATGTCCTCACATTTTATCACCTTGTAATTGCTTCTAGGGCGGTAAAGCGCCACTGGCTTCTGAATAAAAATTTTAATTTCGAGGTAGTGCTATAATGTCTTGTGCCTTTTGTGTAATCTCTCTTCAAGCAAACGAGCTCCTGTTGCATGGTCTGTGGTGCCCTCTGCGTCATGTTTATGCACTCTATCTGAACCAGTTTCTGAGGAGGAGGTGAGGAGGAGGGTTTACAAATAGAACTTGAAACGGGGTGAGGCCGCCCTGACAGGTCTCTCTGGAACTTTCAGCCTTGGTCCCTTCATCCATGTGGGAAACCAGGGCACTAGAGTTAGCCATGCTTGTGGGAGAGAGGAAAAGCCTCCACCCAGAGATCGTGACACGGGCAGCTGGATGCACGGTGCAGCCATGTATGTTACAGAGGATGCACAGGGGAACTCATTCAGGGCTTGAAGGGGTAGAGGGCCCTGCTAATAAAATCACCGTTTCAGGGGAGAAAGCCACAGAGAGGTGATGGATAGAGGTAGGTGAGGCCATGAATTCTAAAGCTCTGTTCCAGACCTGCTCCCCCTCACATGCACTTGTAGGTAAGCCAGAAGTTCCCCGACATGCACTGCACACACACGATTATTTCTTAGACCCCTACCAATAGTCAGAACTGTGCCAAGCAATGTGATATTGGAGAAGACAGACAAGACCCATGCCCTCACTAAGCTGACTTGCAGGTGAGGGAGACATCCCATGAGCAAATAGATAAGCAAATAAATAAAACAAGAATTCCACATTGTGATAGTGCTACCAGGGAAAGGATTAAGATGATACAACATAAAGGGTGAAGGGAAACCATCAACAATCAGGGATGACTATTTGGGAGGAGGTGACATTTGAGCTGAGATCTGAAGGATGAGGTCAAGCCCTGTGAGAGGAGCCATAAGCACCATTCCCTGTCAGTGTTGGGCCAGGGGGACACTGTGCTTATTAAGTGCCTAGGACTATACTCAGTTTCAACTACTCGCACTCGCCACAAACTTTCTTTTTTTTTTTATCTAGCAGTATTACCATTTATTCTTTAGCCACATCAAAGGAAATCTAATTATTTGCCACAAAATATGGGTATCTAATGACAGCTTTAATATAGAATGCATTTAATAAGCAGTAAAAGTCTAAACAGCTCCTGTGTTTTCTTAGTCTTTAGAAACTCTGAATTCTTCATATCCCACCTGAAATGTTCATGTGTTAATGAATGAAATAAGTATGGTGGAGTGAAATACTTGAGACGAAGAAATAGCTTCCTGTTACAGTTATGTTACTTTCTAGCTATGAACTTGGACAAGTCATTTTTGCCACAAACTTTCCATCAGAGATCCTCTGAGTTCACATTTCTCTCTCTTCTCACACTGAGACGCACTATTATAGTATGGGTAATAAATGTTAATCACATTACAGCACAGATCCTAAACACTGCAGCCTAGCCATACTTTTAATCTTCACACTAAGTCATGAGGTAGGTATCAGCCAGTGTACCCACTTTACAGAAGGGGAAAATGAGGCACCCAGTCTGAGTGATTTGCCCATAGTCAGGCATCTAGTAGATGGGGAAGCTGGCATCAATGAGTCTGCTGCTGCAGTCTGAGCTCTGAATCCTGCACTACGCTCCTTCTCAAGGGTAGGTCTTAGCACATCACAAAAGGTGCAAGACTGAGATCCAGACAGACACCTAAAAGCTGGCAATGTAATCGCAGACAACTCAGGCCATCTCATTCTTAGTCTTCTCCATTGTGCAGTGACCACAGCAGACCAGCTCCAAGTACTTCGAGCATGAGCATGAGCTCACCAGCTCCTTGAGAAGTGGAAGTCTCTTTTCAACTGCACGGTGGGATCATCACTGTGATTTTCAGACTGAAGGCCAGCTCAAGCCCTAAAAAGCCACAAGGAGGTTCCCAGAGGAACCCTGCAACCCCCCATAAGAATTGCTGTTTCACTTGGTTCTACTCTCCAACCCTCAGGAAATACAGAAGAGCAGATGCAATTCCTACTGACGGAGTTTTCTCAATTGACCTTTCAAAGCTTTAGACAAAAGGAGTCTTCCAGACTTACCCATCTTTAAGCCTTTTCCACCCTACGAAACCAGGATTTCCAGATCCGCTCATGTCTGATCCACCCAGGGTTCTATAGCCAAACAGCCTCTTGCAAATAGCTGAACCATGCAACTTGAAGTAAAATAGTGAAAAGACGTTACTTTTTAGCATCTTCCCATTCTCCTGACTGTACCCATGCATTTTCTCCTTTGCTTTCTGTCTGCTTCTACTCCCGGAACGCTCCTGTCTTTGTAGCAAAGATTCCAGGCATTTGTATTCTCCCCATGAAAACTCATCTTTCCTGGGTCCCATGATTCAAGCAAGGTCTGCCTAAGTGACCGACAAGTTTGTCTACTGAGCCAATACCATCATCATCTTACATCCTCACAGCCCTTTAAAGTCTGCAAAGTTCTGTACATGTATGATCTAATTGGAGTGTGTGCCAGCCCTCTGTGCCAAGTATTGTCATCCCATTTCAAATTAAACCTGCATCCGGCAGCATTGTAAATTTGAAGCCATTTGCTCAAAATCACTCAGCTAGTTTAAAACTAGAATTTGAACCGGGTCTTGGGATTTCATGTACAGGGTTCTTTCTATTCTATCACGCACCTGGATGTTATTAAAAATGATGTTCTCAAATGCAAGAATTTTTAAGATGTATCCACAAACATCTGAAAGCATAGCAAAATGTTAAGTGTATGATTTTTAATCAGTATTGGGAAAGAAAGGGTCTATGCCTTTAATACTCATCAGATTAGTAAAGATACCCAGGACCTAATACCAGTAAGAAGTGCTGTTAATAGAAATGATGAGATATCCAGCCCAGGAAAGTGAAGTGTCTCATTACATTCCAGAGAGGTCAATGTTCTCTATTCATCTTTAGCTGTTGTACAATTTCATGCTTAAATTAAAAATGAAAATTAGGAGTAAAAGCCATTTTTAAAGTATTTTTTAAGTAGGAGTAAAAGCAATTTTACTTCTACTTAAAAAATACTTTCCACTTTTTAATCATCATTCTTTATTGTCATTTTAAAGCTAGGAGAGGGAAATGATCAAACAGCAAAGATCTAAGAGGTGTACCAGAGTCTCATATACATTCTCGGTAAACTGTCCTTCCATTTTTCCCTCAGTATCCTCTCAAGTCTTTAAATCAATGATTTTCTAACTCATCTCTAAGGAATAGAAGGATTGTACCCGCCATAGAGGGATAGGAGGGTGGGGAAGGGATAGATGGTATATTAGTCTGCATTCTCCAAATAACATAACCAATAAAATAGAGAGAAAGGGAGAAAGAGGGAAGAAAGGAGAAGAGAGAGAGAAACTTACTTTAAGGAATTGACTCCATGATTATAGAGGCTGGTTAGTTGAAAATCACAGGTGGGCTAGCAGGCTGCAGAGCAGAGAAGACTGACGCTGCAGTTCAAATTTGAATGCTGCTTGCTGCAGAGCATCTTGCTTAGGGGAGTATTTTCGTTCTGATCGAATGAGGCCCACCCTCATCATGGAAGGCAATCTGCTTTACTCAAAGCCCACTAAGTGAAAAGCTAGCCTCATTCAAAAACACCCTCATAGAAATATCCAGAATAATGTCTAAGCAAACATCTGGACGCTGCAGCCCAGCCAAGGTGATACATAAATTAATCATCACAGACAGATTCTGTTCATTACCACCCTATCTCCACCTGACCAAGAGCAACTCATCATTGATTGGTTTTATGAAACTTAAGATTTTATTTGAAATATTACTAGGCAATAGTAATAACTGTAATTTTGTAAAGGTTTGATTTAACATCTTAATCCAAAGTAACAATGAAGGTAGAAATATGG
>PVJN01050591.1:0-14790 GCA_004026805.1 Lasiurus borealis
CTTCTTCTTCTTCTTCTTCTTCTTCTTCTTCTTCTTCTTCTTCTTCTTCTTCTTCTTCGATATAGCCCTTTAATATTTCTTATAATGCTGATTTGGTGTTAGCAAACTTCCTTAGCTTTTTCTTGTCTGGGAATCTTTTTTATTTCTCCTTCAATTTTAAATGATAGCCTTGCTGGGCATTCTGGGTTGTAGGTCCTTGCTTTTCACCGTTGAATATTTCATGTCAATTTTCTCTGGTCTGAAATGTTTCTGTTGAAAAATTAGCTGACAGTCTTATGCAAGCTCCCCTGTAATAACAAGTTGTCTTTCTGTTGGTGATTTTAAGATTCTTCTTCTTCTTCTTCTTTTTTTTTTGGCTTTAACCTTTGTAATTTTAATTAGAATGCGTCTTGATGTAGTTTTCTTTAGGTTCATCTTGTTTTGTGTTCTCTGAACTAGTTTTCCTTTTCCTTCAACAGATTAGGGAAATGTTAGGTCACTCTTTTTTCAAATAGTTTCTCTATTTTTTGTTCTTTCTCTTCTTCTTTTGGTACTCCTATAATGCAGATGTTGTTATATTTCATGTTTTCCCAAAGGTCTCTTAAACTGTTTTCATTATTTAAACTAGTGACCCAGAACAGATTTGTGCAATTGAAAGGAAATTAATTAGAAGGTGTCCAGTGAGACCGGACTGGTTGAGCTGGGCCAGACACACTTTGGAGCTAACCTGCAATCTCTCTCCCAGCCAGCTTCACCTAGGACAGCACCATGGCTCAAAAGTGAACAGGGACCCTCCAGCAGGTGGGTTCCCTTGGCCTGACCTGTGGGGATGAGGCTTAAACCAGATCTCTGATATCCCCTGAGGGTACTCAGAGTGTGAGAGGGCTCTCTGCAAAGTTGCTGCTGTACAGGGTGTGGAACACAAACACAAATATGCAATAAGCCAAATTCAGTGCCAGCAATGCCCCAGCAACAATATAACCCATAGCTGAAGGTGAAGTTGTGAAGCCTTTTAAGGAATTGGGGTTAACCCTCTCTGGTTTCAGGGTGCGTCACCTGAGAGAACCACTTTTTGTGTTTGTTTCTATGTATTAGGTATATTTTCTATGATTCCCAGTCTTGATAAGGCAGCCTTATGTAGTAAATGTTCCTTGCAACACAATGATACAGTCTCTTTGATCACCTGAGCTGGGTTTTCTAGGAATGTCCCTTGGGTGGGTTATATGGGCCCTCCTGTTGTAATTGAGTCTTGATTGCTATTTGCCCATCCGTGCCAAACCTCAGGCTTGCTGACTGTGAGGATCAACCCTGGCCACAGTATATGAACTGCTACGCAGGTTATAATCACATGAAACAATTTGCCTCAGCAAGTTTTGTGCCTTCTTAAATCTCCCTTTGGATATACCCAACTACACTGGATTTTAGTAGCTCCTGATACAGGAGCAAATCATCAAAAGTCCTAAGGCACCCTGAGATCCACCTTCACTTATCTCCACTCACTGGCTGTTTATTAGTTTTAGTCACTGAAAGTAGTTTTAGTCACTGAAAGAGCATCTGGTGGCCCTTGATTTGCATGAGGTAGGTTCTAAGTGACTCATCAGGTAGAAGCAAGGAGTGTTCACCACTCAATACAGGTTCACACTTGATGCCAACTAAAAAAATGTCCTAGGGTATAAAAGTCTATCTGCCGCCCTCTGGGTGCTTACACACCATTGTGATAGGGCAATGCTTTTGAAGCATGAGGCTTGTGATTCTCCCATGAGGAGGACACACCTATCATGTTCACAGGATAGTAGGGGGAAATAGACCCCCAACTCAAATTCATGCAACTCATTCACTGACACCCCTTGAATTTACCCAAACCTCTACACCTCTGTCCAGGCAGCTGACTTCTCAGAAGCATTCAAGATCTGTAGATTGGGGCAACAGAGAATCCAAAGGATGGGGCTATTATATTTACCTAGGTTGATGCCATATGGAGGGGAGTGTTCCACCCCCCAAAAAAGAGCATGTGTTTTTGTGAGAAGGACTAAGCTCAGGGATCCTAGTGACTTCCTAAATACATAAGCCCCAGTCTCTTCTCATGGGATATCCTTTGCCAGAATCACGTATGAGTGACTAAGAACAAGACTCTGTGGATTGCCCCTTTATGAGAGAGCTTGTGTCCCTAGCAGACTGTCATCTCTTCCTGGATAGAATCCCCACTGATTTGCATAGCCAAATGTTATGTGAGCACCTGTTATAAGCCTTCATGCTATGTAATGGGAAGCTGGCCTTGCAGTTGAGACCCCATGCTTAGTAGTAATCTTTGCAACTGAGATATCCCTCTCAGCCATCAACTGTGGGAGTAGAGCCAGCCCTTTTCACAGACAGGCCAGTCTTGATGGGACTTCTATAAACCCTTGATTATAAGACTACTCTTCATCTAGCCTTCTGTTGGTTATTCAAGTTGAATGTTCTATATTTTCATTATAATTCCAGTCTAGTCTTGGTAAGAGGTGGGTATAACATCCACCTACTCTGTTGCCATCTTGAGTCCTTGACTATTGATGTTCTGAGCAATTGGTTTCCCCAGCTGGAAATTGATAATAATGTTAACACTCATTGTTTGGTTCACTTCGAAGATTAAACCACTGTGTAATCAGCTGCTTAGTATAATGCTTGGCATATAGTAAGTATTTAATAAATAGAGTCATTATTAACCTTTGAACAGCCTTATCCTTGAAAGAACAACACTTTGAATTGCTTTTTGTTTCTTACACTTGAGTTCGAAGGAAAGACATAAGAACAATTTTTGACAGCTTAGAGAGGACAAAGCCAGGATGTGTTGAAGTGGAAGGTTTTGCTCTGTTGCTTCCATTTCAAAAATATTGACAGACACAGAGCACAGCACATGAGCATTTTAAACTACTGTAAAAGAGATCTACTTTAAAACATCAACCTTGACCAGTCTAACTTTGCTGTGTCCTGAGCAGGAGACTACATTCCAATAATGACCTGCTTTAAATAAACACAAATTCTAGCCTTTGGTTCAGGGGAACAGAATTTGAAGATTCAAAGGAACCTTAATCCTCATCTAGCCTAACCTCCAACCTTATGGATGTTTGAATCTTTCTTAAAACACTCACACTATGTCACCATCAAATCAATGCTTAACAACTCATGCCAGGGCCAGGCACTCCAATAGTTCACTCTGAATAGAAGTTCCTCATTATATTTAACTGAAATCAATTTCTTTCTATCTTTCATCTTGTTGTTTCTAACATTTGAGAGGAAAAAGAAAAGGCTAATTATTTTTTCCCATGTCATTCTTTTAAATATTTGCTGCCAGAGATGAGGTATATATCTTTGTTTTTTCTTCTCCAGGTCAGATATTACCAGGTTCCAAGATAGTTGCCTACATACAAGACTTGGTGGATCTTCACCATCCTGGTTTCTCTCCTCTGAACTTAATCTAGAAAATGTGGTGTCTAAATAAAAAAATGCTATCCTATCTCATCCTGTCCTGTTCTATCCAGTGGGCTGATAGGTAGAATAACTTTCAGCCCACTGGATAGAATAGAATAGGATGAGATAAAATAACTTTTTTTAGAATGTATTCTTTAAAATTATAGTTTACCTTAAATATTTTACTAGAGATCCAATGCATGAAATTTATACATGGGGGTATGTGTCCCTCAGCCCAGTCTGCACCCTCCAATCTGGGACATGGAGAGGGATGTCCAGTATCAGGCCTAAACAGGCAGTCAGACACCCCTCTCACAATCCAGGACTGCTGGCTCCCAATCACTCCCCTGCCTGCCTGACTAATGCCTAATTGCTCCCCTACTAGCCCAATTGCCCCTAACTGCCCTCTCGTGCTGATCTGGTTGCCCCTAATTGCCCTCCCCTGTCTGCCTGGTTATCCCCAACTGTCCTCCCCTGATGGTCCAGTCACCCCTAACTGCCCTCCTCTGCAGGCCTGATCCCCCACAACTGTCCTCCCATGTAGGCCTGCCCCCCTCAACTATTCTCCCCTGCAGATCTGGTTGTCCTCAACTTCCCTCCTGCTGCCCTGGTCATCCCTAACTGTCCTCCCCTGCAGGCCTGGTTGCCCCTAACTGCCCTCCCCTGTAGGCCTGGGTTCTCCCAAACTGTCCTCTCCTACAGACTTGGTTGCCCCAACTGCCCTCCGCTGCCGGTCTGGTCACCCCTAACTGCTCTGCCCTGCAGGCCTAGTTACCCATAATTTCCCTCCCCTGCTGGCCCAATCACCCCTAACTGCCCTCCCCTGCAGGCCTGGTTGCCCCCAACTGTCCTCTGCTGCTAGCCTGGATGCCCCTGGATGCCCCCCACAACAGTCCTCCCTTGCTGGCCTGATCACCCACAACTGCCCTCACCTCCTGGCCATCTTGTGTCCACATGGGGGAGGCCATCTTGTGCATTAGAGTGATGGTCAATTTGCATATTACCTCTTTATTAGATAGGATATTGGTTTCAGATATATAGTATAGTGGTTAGATAATCACATACTTTACAAAGTGTTCCCCCCAATGTTTCCATTTCCTATATGGTGCCAAACATAGTTATTGACTGCATTCCCTAATAAAACCCAGAAACACATATTTCTGATATACTAATCTAAAATATTTACTTTTAAAAAGAATAAAAAATAGGCAAACATGGCATGAAATGCTTCTAGAGAACACAATCTAAATCTTAGAAGCCTTTGCTTTCTTTTTGGATATTCTCAAACTATCTTTTCTATAATCCACTTTCAAACTTTATTTTATTCCTTATTCTCTTTTTGGAAATTGGCCTGATCCTGATCCAGTGGTCTTTTGACAATTCTTTGAAAGATTAAACTATTATTAGTTAAACTATTGCAAAGTGTAAGGTCCTGAGTCCTAGATCCTTAAATATGTTTAGATCAGTGAGATTTTTTGTCATAATTTATTTATTTATAATTACTTTACTCATCAAGGACTGAGAAAAAGTAAATAAATAAACAAATAGAAAAAAAATGTTGGAAAATAAATCTGTTACTTGGGTTTGGAATGCTTTTTTAACTATAATCCCAAAGGTAACATAAATCAGAAGATAAAAAACTGAGATATTATTACTACTACATCAAAATTAAATTAAGGCAACTTTGAAGGGCCATCCCAACTCCAGGCTTCCTGTGAGGCTGGCTGAGGCTTCTGCTGCAGCTATATCACAGTTCAACACCCAACTTCTCCTCAGTCCTGCATTCCTTACTCCCTTACAGTCATAGTGTCTGAGAGCACCCCCAGTAAAACTCCTAAATTAGCACATCTCCATCTCAAAATCTGCTTTCAGGGAATGTGACCTGAGACAGTTGGTATCAAGAAAGCAAACTTTAAGATGGGTTGTTGGAGTTGTATCACTGTGTAGATACAACTGTACTGAGGTCTGCCACTGGTGGTAGCTGGAGTCCTGAGTAGTAGGACAACTATTAAAATTTTTATTGGTGGTGAGCTAGGATGAGAAACCAATAGAAGAGGAAGTGCCAGAGAGTAAATATCAGGCCTCTGTGAATTTTTAGGTAATGGTAAGTTTCAAGTCTCTGGTATTGAAAACAATTGCAGAGAGCTATTGGCACACTGGGGAAAAACAATAGAGGCTGAGGTGATTAATCACCAACTTAACACAAAGTGTGAAAGTCAGAGGCCTCCTAAGCAGCATATAGAGACTCCCTTCTCCTGTAGAAGGAGGCAGAAAAGGCTGAGAACCAGGTCAAACACTTAATTATAAGGGTAGCAAGGCATTAGAGATGTTTGAATTCTCAATCTTAGCAAGTCTGCTATACCAAGGTCAGAGATGTGACTAGGAAGCAATGAGAACCTTAATATTAGGATGGAGACCACTGTGTTTAAAAACTCAAGAACTTTGAAATCCCAAATTGTCTTAGATTCTATGGATCGGGCCCCCTCCTCCTTATTTGAAGCTGATGTTCCTGCTTCTCTTGCCAAACACATGCCGCCCTCAGGAAGTTACCTCACCTAGCCTGTTCAGTACAAAACCCATAGTTAGAGTGACATCTCAACAGAAGCCAATTGGAGAAGTCCACTAAGGGAGTAAAAGGGAGTATATGTCAGAGACCCTGTGGGATCTAGCTTACATATAGCACTAAGAACTTGGAGCAAATGTATGGGACTGACTCCTGGTTTTGGGTCAATGGTGACAAAATATAAAGTTGAAAAAGAGAGAGTTTATTGATGGGGGGTCACCCTTTGAGGACACAGGATTTAAAATTCTGGCAAATTCCATAGGAAATAGTGCTAATATTCTATAAGATTTTCTTGGAAGCTTGGAAAAAGGAAAAGCTCTCACTAAATAAAGTAGAAATGTCAAAACAATAGTGGCAGCTGATGAAAGAAGCTCAGAGAAGGGGGCATGCTAAAGTAGATATATTATGTAAAACCAGAAAAACCCACCTGAGTATGGGCCATGGGAAGGTCTGAGGACAATTCATTTGCAAAGCAGCAAGGAATGAATAGGTAAGATAATGCTATGGATTGCATTTATATGTTAAAGTCCTAATTCCCAATGCCACCTTATTTGGAGATAGAGTCTTCAGAAGGTAATTTAGGTTAAATTAGATCATAAGGGTGGGACTCTAATCTGATAATATTAATGTCTTTGTAAGAAGAAACAGAAGACCTCTCTCTCTCTCTCTCTCTCTTCCTATGCACTAAGAAAAGGCCATGGGAGAGATAAGAAGGTGACCATTGGCAAGCCGGAGAGACAGTTCTCACCAGAACCTTGCTCTTGAACTTCTGGCCTCCAGAACTGTGAAAAACTAAATTTCTGTTTAAACCACCCAGTCAATGGTATTTCACTGTTATTTTGTTATGGCAGCCTGAAGCTGACTAATACAGGAATCCTTAAAAGTTCAAGCCTGGTTGTCCCCTACAGGCTAGAACTTAAAGAGGAGAGGCTGTTGTGGGACTGAATTTTCTAGTAGCAAAAGGCATGACAGAGTCATAAAATGACAGAATCCAAAGGGTAGCATTTAAACATCCAAAGTAAGGTGGATGCAATGCCATAACAACTGACAAGGGAAGTGTTGTAGCCATGTGGAGGTCTGACCTGCAGAAAGCTATGAAGATTAAGGGATTTGTAAGAATAGTTAAAATTTTAGGGGTCAATGTCTACAGAATGACAGGGTATTCCCTCCAAAGTAAAGAGCAAATTATTGTTTACTCATATTACAACAAGAAAGAAGCACAATGCCACAATTGAGAGCAGTGTGGCAATGGTTTTTTATGGCTGAAGTGAAAACTCTGTGCACAAAGCAGGAAAGGACTCTACAGCAGGTCAGGCTAGTGTGCAAGCAGTTGCAAGGCTTGTTGCATAGACCCAGGAGACACCCTGGTGCTAAAAGTGTTTGTGGAGAGAAAAGATACTAGGTGGAGTTTATAGCAGGTCCTCATAAGAGAATCAAAATATCAGCCTCTAGGGTTCTGTAGCAAGGCCATGCATCTACAAGAGAGATTAATGCATCACTCAGAAAGCAGCTACTAGAAGATCCACCAAGTCATAAGTTCAGGCAGGCTTAGTATCAGTCCACTGGAAGGTTGAAGCAACTCTAGGTTAGACACAAGCTGCACCAGAGGGTACAAATAAGGTGCAGGAACAGATGGGTCACACCCCTGATTTACACCAGCATCTCTGTTTCAGCTCAAACTTGCATAACAATCAGCTAATAAAGGAGAAAAAAATAGTTGAACTTGACCATAGACAGGTTAGTTTGGTATATGGCTGAAAACTAATGATGAACTTTTGTTGCACTATAGTACCACTCATGGATGGTTCTGAAAGATGGCAATGAGAATAAATCCTACCAGCAGTCAGGAGATGCAAGTGGTATACCGGGATATTTACCTTGAGAGCAAATAGAAATGGCCTGAAGTAAGACTGTCTGTGGTCTCATGGGCAGTGATGAATGGGCTAGTCAGTTAGTCAAGGGTTTATAAAAAATAAAAATAAAAACAGATTAGACGATTGGGATGAGAAAAAATGAAGAAGCTTATGAACTGACATATAAGTATGGCACAATGTGTGAAATCTTTATGTCATATGCCAATGGCCCACAAAGAGCATCAAAATAATGAAGCCAGTTGATGTCAGCCAGGCTTTGTTAACAGCACTTCATCCTGCACAATGGTTCATAGACAGAGTGACCGTGATCAGAATGATTGCTATACATGAGCTCAATAGCACAAGTACCACTTACCAAGGATGATTTAATTCTTAATGTTGCCAAATGTCCAACCTGCTGACCACGGAGACAAAGGCTGGGTTTTCATATGGTTTCATCACTACAGAAGACCAACCTGGCACTTGGTGACAAATGGGTTACACTGAACTCCTTCCACTTTGGAAGAACAGAGATTCATCTTGATGGTATTAACATCTATTCCAAGAATGGACTTACCTTTCCAGACCAGAGGCCCTCAGCCAGCATACTACCTAAGGGCTTCCTGAGAGTTTAATCCCTGAGGAATATAACATGTCATTAGACCAGGAGATCCACTTTATGGCAATGGAAGAAAGGCAGGAACATATAACCATGACATTTGCTTATCCTATTACTTATTATAGTCCAGAAATTGCCAACCTGATAAAGCAATAGTATGGCCTTTTGATGACACAAGTGAGGTGCCAGCTTTGATATGATACTCTGAAAGAATAGAGGGCCATTTTTCAGGGCAGGATATACTTCAATTCTGCCCAAATCAGTGGCCATTATAAAATTTATATATATTGGGACAGAGCAAGATTTCATCAAAATATATTTCATTATATGTTCTTCATTATGACCTTTTTGGGCTCAGAAGGCAAAAAAGGTAGTCACCATCTCTGTACATCAATTAACCCTAATGATCAAGAGGAGATGTAGCTACTCTTCACACAGTGTGATCCATAGGAATGTTTCTGGGCAATTTGTTATTCATTTCTACTAAGGTGACCAGAGTTGAGATTCCTCATGGGTCACTCTGCTAAATACGTCACATAGATCAGCCAAGGTGCTAGCTTAGGATAAAGAAAAATTAAAATACAGATATAAAGTGGGAAGACAAACTTTCTTGAGGAAATGAGAAAGGCCAGAATCTTGGATATCACAAATCTCTACCTCAGAATTAGTTTCCTAAGTTAGTGTGAAACATATCATGGTGATGTCAATCAACCTGTTTTCTATAATTTTCTCCTACTATGCTCAGTTGTTTGGGTGTAGGTACAGAGAGGGTAGGTTGTTTCTTTACAGTTAGGGCTTTTTGAAGAAAAGTGAAATGGACAAAGGTAAGGAATAATGAATGTTAAGTTATTTTAAAATAGATTGATTAAGTTGATGCAATAAGAAAACTAAACTAGATAAAGTAGAACATGAAGATATCTGTTCCACTGATGGATTGAAATGGAGTTCAAACAACTGAACATTTTGAGACCAGAGGACACATGCAGTGGAAATATTTGGCAACTATAGTAGGAGCATAGCAGCTTTTAGGACAAAAGTGAATGTTCACGTTCACGATTTTGGAGGCAAATTTTCTAGTGAGGATGTGGGCCAGCATCTGATCATGGAACAAGGGCTCAGCTAAAGTGGACAAGGCCATAGGACATAAGAAATTCAAGGAATAAAGAATGTCTAATATGTGGTCCTCATGGATGTTCACTTTGCCAAGGATGAAGGAAAGGAATAAAAAGTGGAACATTATGAATCAAGTATTAAATTGTAATAAATAAATAAATAAACAAATAAACAAACAAACATTAAAGGATTATCATGGAAGGGGAGGAAGTAGTATAGTCATATATATATTTTTTTGAGCCTTAAAGGCTGAGGGCTTTTCCAACAGGGATGAAGAAATGGATTGGAGCCAAAAGTTATTAAATAGTTATCAAACCTTCCAATTCTGAGATCCAAAGGGTATGAGGAAAGAAAAAATCTACACTTTATGAAAGTCAGCCAACTTGTGTAGAACAAGAGGATAACACAAACTTGTCCAGAATCATGCTGACTGTCAGTAACTGACTCCAGAGCTCACACTCATAACCTTGGAGCCAGAGTGCCTCACAACAGGTTTACCACAGAAAGAAAGTTTAAGGAAAATGCATGAATTACATCTTGAGCTCCTGTGGGTGGGAGATTTGGCATCGCAGAGAAGATGGATAAAATGCTTCACAAAATAAAGGCCCCAACCTCCAGGACATGTATAGGTTTACCGCTGGCAAATTCAGACTTCCCTTTGCATTCTCTATCACCACTCTCAGGCCAAGAGCCCTCAGACTGCTGGGCTGAGTCACCTACTCTAGTGACTCCTTCTCTCCACTGCACTCCACACTGTGAAACTTTTTCTCTCTTTTCCTCTTACCTAGTCAAAGTGCATATTCTCAAGGCAGTGATAGTGGACCAGCTAGGTAATTTAATAACTGCCTCCCTTAAGATCAGAGAGAAACTGTATTATATGTAAAAACAAAACAAAAACAAAAACATAGTTATATGTTCCTGCCTTTCCTCCAATGCCATAAAGTGGATCTCCTAGTCTAATGACATGTCTAATGGCATGTTATAGCCCTTGTTCCATGATCAGATGCTAACCTACATCCTCACTACATACACACACACACACACACACACACACACACACACACACACACACACTAGAGGCCCAATACACAAAATTCATGCAGGGAAAGGGGTTGGTTACCCTAAGCCCAGCCTGCACCCTCTTCAATCTGGGACCACCAGAGGGATGTCTGACTGCCCATTTAGGCCTGATCCTGGTGGGGATCGGGCCTAAATGAGCAGTTGGGCATCCCTCTCATAATCCAGGACTGCTGGCTCTCAATCGCTCGCCTGCCTGCCTGATTGCCCATAACTGCTTCAGCCGCCAGCCTGAGCAACCTTTAACCATTCCCCTGCCAGCCTGATTGATGCCTAACTGCTGCCCTGCCAGCCCGATTGCCCCCAACTACCCCTCCCTGCTGACCTGGTTACCCCTAACTGCCACTTTAGTCACACCTAACTCTCCTCCCCTGTGGCCTGGTTGCCCCCAACTGCCTTCCCTGTTGGCCCAGTAACCCCTAACTGCCCTCACATGCCAGCCTGGTCACCTCAACTGCCTGCCCCTTCAGGCCTGGTTGCCCCTAACTGTCCTCCCCTGCAGGATTGATCACCCTTAACTGCCCTCCTGTGCTGGCCTGGTCAACCCTAACAGCTCTCCCCTGCTAGCCTGGTCACCTTCACCTGCCCTCCCCTGTAAGCATGGCCGCCCCTAACTGCCCTCCCCTCCAGGCCTGTCCCCCGCCCCATCTGCTCTCCTCTGTAGACCTGATCCCTCCCAACTGCCCTTCCCTGCTGGTATGATCACCCACAACTGCCTCCCTTGCTGGCCATCTTGTGGCAGCCATCTTGTATCCACATGGGGCAGCCATCTTTGACCATATGGGGCTAGTCATCTTGTGTGTTGGAGTGATGGTCAATTTACATATTGTTCTTTTATTAGATTGTCTTTTATTGATACAACAAATTTGATTGATGAAAACATGCACACAGTATTTTTCACTGTTAGGAAGTAAAATATGGTATTTAATAACTTTAATATTTTCTTTTTTATAAATTAAGGTTTACAAGTATCACTTGGAATATTTTAATATTAAAGTCAATATCATATACCAACAAAGAGTGGTGTGGATGATAAATAAAATTGTTAACTAATAACAGATAAGAATACACACACACACACACACACACACACACACACACACATATATATATATATATATATATATATATGCAGAATATTTTGAATGACTTAATGTGTCATCTGATCCATAGAAACATGGAAAGAGTTCACTGGTCACCTGGTGTCCAAATATGCATATTCTGAGAGCAATAGATATTTGATGTTTTTGTTTTTGTTTAATTGGGAAGTTTTAGGTTCCACCTAAGAACACAGAGGATCTAATGTTTTAGCACATTAAACATTTGTTGTTGACACTTTACCAAGGAGACATTAGCCAATCATCTCCATTTGTATTTGATGGGCATCCTGCCTGTTGCTTGTTCAGTCACTCTACCCTTTAAGATGGGAAAAAAAAAAGACTGCTTAGAGCTGCGGTTGGCAAACTGCAGCTTGCGAGCCATATGCAGCTCTTTGGCCCCTCTTCCATAAAGAGCCTATTTTGGGTAAGTCTATTTTGAAGAAGTGATGTTAGCAGAAGTTTCAGTTTAAAAAATGTGGCTCTCAAAAGAAATTTCAAAGGTTGTATACTGTTGATATTTGGTTCTGTTAACTAATGAGTTTGCTGACCACTGGCTTAGAGCTATAGAAATTAGGTTCCAACATGGAGTAAATTTTTTTAATCCTCCCCTGAGCATATGTTGTTGTTTTTTTTTTTTAATATATCTTATCGATTTTTTACAGAGAGGAAGGGAGAGGGATAGACAGGTAGAGACATCAATCAGCCGCCTCTTGCACACACACCCACTGGGGATGCGCCTGCAACCAAGACACATGCCCTTAACTGGAATCGAACCTGGGACCCTTCAGTCCGCAGGGCAACACTCTATCCACTGAGCCAAACCGGTTTTGGCTGAACATATTTTATTAATTTTAGAAAGGAAGGGTGAGAGAGAAACATCAATGTGAGAGGGAGATATCCATTGGTTGCCTCCCATGTGCCCCCTGACCAAGGGTTGAACTTACTAGTACAACCTAGGTATGTGCTCTGACTTGGAATTGAACCATCAACCTTTTGGTGTATGGAACAGTGCTCCAACCAGCTGAGCCACTGTCCAGGGCTGGAGTTACTTTTGTTGTTAATTTATTTATGTTCATGACATGGGTAATACAGATCCTGTTGTGGAGTGAAGGCCAAGGTTTCCGCATTCTTCATACGTCACCATTCCTTTGATTAGCAGGAGCCTGAAGCAGCCTATGTTATGGTCCTTCCAGCACAGCCAGTTGCAGCCTCATGGGCCATCTCGCTTAGGAGCCAGTGGCTGGGAGAGGGTGCTGTGCATGTAGCTGCAGGAACTGATGGGCTGTTAATGCAGTGGGACAGTTGCATTGTCTCATCCTGACAATGCTGCCATTTAACATCCTTATGGGTGGGCACCCTGACCCTACTCTATAGCTAATGAGGCTTGGCACGCCCAGCTCAGACTACCCTCAGAATATTAGTTAACTTCAATGTCTGCAAGTACAAACGCACAGCAGAGCAGACCTACGGTGGTGTGGAATGATTTATAGTGGCTCTTATTATACAAGCCACTCTAGCCTCTGACGTTTTGGAGAGAAATCCATGCTGGGCAGGAGGCAAGAAGGAGAAAAAAAAAATGTTTCCCAGCTCTTCTTCATAAGGACCTGCAATTGTCAATCCATGAGCCACAGCATTCTGGTATGTATGCCACAGGACTTTTTTTTATATAATATATTTAATTGATTTTTTACAGAGAGGAAGGGAGAGAGATAGACAGTTAGAAACATCAGTGAGAGAGAGACATCAATCAGCTGCCTCCTGCACATGCCCCACTGGGGATGTGCCTGCAACCAAAGCACACGCCCCTGACCAGAATCGAACCTGGGACCTTTCAGTCCATAGGCTGACACTCTCTCCACTGAGCCAAATCGGTTTTGGTCACAGGACATTTTAATGCATGCAACACCTGGCTACTTAATCAGCGGCACTGATCTCTTTTCCCTTAGATTGTCAAATAAACAAAATGACATCAGCCAATACAACAACGGCAGTCTGGTGTGAATGAATCACAATCATTTTTTTTTGTCAGATTAGCCAAAAATGTAACTTATTTTTGGGTGTGCTGCAGAATTTTAGTATTAGCTTATGTGTGCCATGAAATGGAAAAGATTAAAAACCACAGATATAGATTTTTGCAATAAGGTCCTAGAAGGGATCTCACAGCATATTTTATCAGTCTCAAGCCTGTCAGTGGGGCATGGGTGATGTGGCTGAAGCTAATACATACAGAGACAAGACTTCATCCCAAGGCTCTGGACCTTGGGTCATTGTTTCTTCCAAACAGGATAGTCCTTCACTAGAGCCTATTCCAAAATGAGGATGATACCTTGATTCAGTCCAGGCTTAAACCTCAGAGTCATCCTGATCTCTTCCTGGTTCCCTTACTCTCCACACACATATAGTCCCTGTCTCCTGCATTGGGCTCATTTAGCCTTTCCTTTGCTTTCCCTCCTCTTCCTTGGTTGAGTGCTCATGACATCACTCCTAGATCACTGCAATGGCTTCCGAAGTGGTTTCTCTTCCCTCAGGATTTGCTCTGCCACTTCTTCTGCACCCTCTTCCTAGATTCAGCCTCTGAAATCTCTGTTTGCTATAGTCTTTCTCCATCTAAGAACCTATAAATGAACTATGCAGTATGAGAACCTGCTAGTGTTCTCCAGGCCACTGAAATAACGTTTAGTCTCTCTGTTAGCAATCAAGGCCCAATTTTGTTTCCAATATGCTTCTAGTCAACCTGGGCACCTCATCATCTCCTAAACACTGTTAGCATTCTCACCTCCACACTCAGGTAGCTCGTCCTCCCATTTAGAAGTCCTTCTCCACTTCTTTCTCTAGAGAAACAACCTTGGATTCCACTCCCTTCCTCCGCAACCCTCCATCTCCCCCCCACCCCCCTCCTCCTCAATTCAGAGCTTGTGAATGAGAATAGCCTCAGCCTTAAGCAAACTTGGGAAGAAAGTGAAAGGTTCCAGCTCCTTCCTCACCTGCCCCATCTGCCCCAGCCTGGCCCTCCCAGATGTCTAGGGGCCTGGGAGAGGG
>PVJN01050592.1:0-14858 GCA_004026805.1 Lasiurus borealis
CCTGCCCCTCTGACCACCTCACCCCTCCCCGGATGACATCACACACACCGTCCCCCTCCCCTCGGCGAGTGTGCCTGCAGACCCCGCCATGTCGCAGAAGCGGAGACGACGCCTTCCTTCCGAGCCCTACTGTCCCCCCCGGTCTGTGCTCAGGGGGTCTCTCTCCGTGCGTGCTGGCCCCCCGGGGGCACTGGATGCTGTTCGCGGAACGGGCTGCTGAACGTTCCATTCACTGCTTGGCTCTTGCCTTTCATCTTTTTTTTTGTTTTTTATATTTTTATTGATTTTTTTTTTTTTTTTTTACAGAGAGGAAGGGAGAGGGAGAGTTAGAAACATCTATGAGACATCCATCAGCCGCCTCCTGCACACTCCCTACTGGGGATGTGCCCGCCACCAAGGTCCATGCCCTTGACCGGAATCGAACCGGGGACCCTTCAGTCTGCAGGCCGACGCTCTATCCACGGAGCCACACCGGCCGGGCTTGCCTGCCAGCTTGGTGTGACGGCGAGTGATGGGTGTGCACCCACCGATGCTCCTGTGATGCCTCCGTGGGCACGGCCACGGGTTCGAGACCTTGGTGCTCACGAGCAGACCCTGCGCACACTCACTGCGCTGCTCCCGGGAGGGACGGAAGGAAAAGGCGCTTGGGACCAGCTGGGAGGTTTCTCTCCGGCGCCTGACCCGGTCCCTAACCATACCCGCTGGGACCAGGACCACCGGAGGTCCTACTGGGCGCCAGGCGTGGTTTACGGGGGCAGGGACCCTCCTCCCGGCAGCGGGCACGGCTTCCGGGGAACGTGGTTAAACTCAGTAAGTGCGGAGCGCAGGAGCCAGCCTCCGGGCCTGCAGCAACTTGATAGATTTTTTTAAAAATAAAAAATACATAATTTTTATTGATTTCCAAGAGGGAGGGAGGGGGAGAGAGAGAAACATCCGTGATGAGGGGATCACTGAGGGGCTGCCTCCTGCACGCCCCCTACTGGGGGCTGAGCCAGCTACCCGGGCCTGCCCGGGACTGGAATCCTGACCTCCAGGGTCAGAGGTCGATGCTCAAGCAGCCTGAACGCGGATGGAGGGGTGGAGGGAGGTGCAGGCGGAGAACACACAGACCAGCAGGTGCTCAGCACACGCAGCAGCTTCACACCCTCCCTGCGCAGCGGCGGGTCCAGCGAGCGGGTGGCCAGCACGGCAGGTGCAGGGACAGGTGCGGGGCTCCCTCCCTCCCCCTCCTCCCCCTGCCGTCCTCCCGCGCCGCGTGGCTCCGGACAAAGCCCCTCGGGCCCCCCCCCACCCTCCCGGGCACCCCCAGACCGCGAGCGCTTGGTCCGCTGCCTGGCAACCGAGGCGGCGGCCACCGGGTCCGCGCAGGAGAGCGTGACCGCGGGTCCGGCCAACCTCCATCCCCCCAACACCCCACCCCACCCACCCCCGGCGCTCCCGTGCGGACCCCGGCCCATCGGTGGGGACGCGGGACGGGCCGGGCCGCTGTGACCTTGAACTGCGCTCCCCGGAGGCCGAGGAGTCGGGGCGGCCGCTCTCCAGGGCGCCGGCGGCGGCGGCGGCAGCGGCTCTAGTTCCGGCCCCTCCCGGGCGGGGGCGGCGACCCCGCGACCCCCTGTCACCCTCGAGGCCCCGCCCACCGGCCCGCCCATCGGCCCCCGCGGGTCGCAGGCACCGCCCTCCAGGGAGGGCGATTGGCCCCGAGGGCGAGTGGGCGGGGACGATGGGCGGGTCTACGCGGAGGGGCGGGGCGGCGCGGAGGGGCGGGGCCTGCGCGCGGGCGGCGGCCGGCACGCGGCGCTCGCGCTCCCCGCTTAAATGAGCCGCGCGCCCCGCGCCCGCCGCCGCCGCCGCCGCCGCCACTGGAGCGGGGCCCGCGCGGAGGCTCGTCCGTGGCGCCCGCGCCGCGCGCCTCCGGGCCGGTCGATGGGACGGGGCGCCGGGAGGCCGGAGGCGGCGTCCGTCGGGGGGCTGCGGCCGGCGGGGGGCGCGGGGCCTGAGCGCCGCCCGCGGGGAGGCCGCCCGGGGGCCGCGATGGGCGCGGAGCGGGGCCGCCGAGCAGCCGGGCCGTGAGCGCCGCCGCCGCCTCCTCTGTCTCCGCCTCGTCCTCCGCCGCCGCCGCCGCCGGGAACATGGCCCTGAGGCAGCTCGGCTCGACCCTCAAAGGTGAGCGCGGGGCCGCGGGCGCGGCGCCCCCTGCCGGCGAGGCCGGGCCGCGTCCCTCCGGCGGCGCCCGCGCGCCTTTGTCTGCGGCCGCCGCGCGGGGCTGCGGGGGCTCCCGGCCGGGGGGCAGGGGCAGGGGGCACGGGGCGGGGGGGGACCCACCGCACGGGGCGGGGCGCGGGCCTCGCTCGCTCCGCAAAGTTGTGGGGTTCGCGTCCGCGCGGCGCCGGCCGGGCTTCCCCGACCTGCGGAGACGCGATCGGGGGAGCGGCAGGGGGGGGGTCTCCGCGGCCCGCAGGGGGGGGTGGCGCCCGGCCTGTGCGCGCCCGGCCCGGCCCGGTCCCACCTGCAGCGGCCGGAGCTGCGGCGCCACTGCGGCCCCGTCCGCCTGCTCGGACCCGGGCCCCGCCTGCGCCGCGGGGTCGGGGGCCGGCACCCCGCTGCGCCTCCGGGCTGGGGGCCGCCTCCCTCCCTCCCATCCGGCGAGTGCGCCCCGGGACCGCGACCCGGAGACAAAGTTGTCGCTGGAACTCGCGCCGGGTGAGCCCGCTTCCCGGTCCTCGCGGGCGGCCGGTCGCCGGCGCAGCCTCCCCGGGTGCCGGTCCGGAGCGCGGGGTTTGCACCGGTGCGAAATGCTCCTCTTTCTCTCTCCCTCTCTCTCTCGCTCTCGCTCTCATGGGGAAGGAGCGCAGAGTGCATGTCGCGCTCGCTCCGTCTCCGGGAATCGGCGGGTGCCGGGCGGTGTGTCTCTCTGCTCCCGCCCAGCCTCCCTCCCGCGCCCCCGTTGTGTGAGCGAGTCCGGGTTTTCATGGGACACGCGTTCGGCTTCGGTCTCCAGGGGGGGTGCCGGGTACCCGGGACCCGCTTCTCAGCCCCCCCCCCCCCCCCCCAGCTCCTAGCGGCTCCCGCGCTCCGTTAACCCCCGGACGCGGGCCTCCGTCCCCGCTCCTCCCACCCGTCCCTCCTCCGTCCCGCCGCCGGGCCCGGGCAGGAAGCTCGTTTCTGCTCGTTTCAAACGGCCGCAGGCGGCGCGGGGTTCCGGGCTGCGGGCTCCCATCTCCGCGGCTCCGGCTCCTCGGGGCGGCCCGTGCGCCTGGCCCCGAGCGGCCGCTGGGTGTCCGCCGCCCGAGCACAACTCGCAGGGCCCGGGCTGCAGAGCGCAGGGTCGCCCGGCTCCGGGCTCCGCGCTCCTCCGGGTTCCGGGTTCCGGGCTCCAGGCTCCGGGCTCCGCGCTCCGGGCTCCGGGCTCCCGGCTCCGGGCTCCGGGCTCCACCGGGCTCCGCGCTCCGGGCTCCCGGCTCCGGGCTCGGGCCGGTGCGGGGAGGGGGCCGCCCGCGCCTGGCGCGTGGGTGCGCACCGCCCCCTCTGGCCGGTGCGGGCTCCGCTGCGCCTTTCAGGAAAGCGGTGCGTGCGGGTGGCGGCGGGGAAACAGCGGAGTCTCCGGCCGGCTCCCCTCTCCCACCCGCCCGGGCCTCGGTGGTGCTGATGGTGGCGGAGGTGATGGTGGCGGCGGTGCAGGCTCTGGGTAGGTCTCCTCCGGTGCATGCGTCGGCCTCGGTCGGGATGGGGATGCCGAAAGCGGTCCGGGAAGATCCCGGAGATTTTGACAAAGAAGCCAGAGGGACATGTGTGCGCGCCGGGTTAACGGAGATGCATCCCGGTAGGCGGGCGGGCGGGCGTTGGGTGGGATGTGTGTGCGTTAGGGTACAGTGTGGTGCGTTAGGGTACAGTGTGTGTGCGTTAGGGTACAGTGTGGTGCGTTAGGGTACAGTGTGGTGCGTTAGGGTACAGTGTGTGTGCGTTGGGTACAGTGTGGTGCGTTAGGGTACAGTGTGGTGCGTTAGGGTACAGTGTGGTGCGTTAGGGTACAGTGTGTGTGCGTTAGGGTACAGTGTGTGTGCGCGGTGATCAGAAGACGGATACAAAGTTGCTCCTGAAACCCGGACAGAACTGCGCCCCGTTTCCGGTCCTGGGAGGAGGACAGGCCCCTGGGAAGGCGACCCTGGTCCCTCCAGCCTGATGTTTTTTTTAAACCCGAGTTCGCGGTGCAGAAATTGGTCTTTTTCAGTTGGAGAGTTAGAGAGACGGGCGTTCTTCCAGCACCGCCGATCCTTCTATGAAAAGGTGGAGCGCCGGCATGCGTTCCGTCCCCTTCCCCAGCGGTCCCTCCCGGTCAGGGACCTCCCCAGCCCTCCCTCCTCATCCAGGGACCTCCCCAGCCCTCCCTCCTCAGCCAGGGACCTCCCCAGCCCTCCCTCCTCAGCCAGGGACCTAGGCGTTGCTTGGAAAGCAAGGTTTGTTTTTCTCTTTCTATAACACAACGTGCAGGACGTGAGAAAAGACTGGTGCCTCTCCTGCCAGCTGCCCAGTTCTCAGGGCAGCGGTCCTGGGCCTTTGCATCCTCAGCGCAGACCTCAGCCACTCCGAGCCCGGCCGGGGAGGCTGTGGTCGGCTTCCGCCACCACCCGTGGGCCCCCTGAGCGGGCTCCGGGGGGGGGGGGTCTCTCTAAGGTGCCACTGGTGCTTCTGCCCTGCGTTCAGCGGGAGACCAGAAAGAACAGCTCTGGCTGTCAGCCTCCCGGGTTGTGACAGCCGCGTGGCTCGCTCGCAGCAGCTGGCGGTCGCTCCAGGCTGCTCCCGCCGGATTTACCGCCCGGTGGTCAGAGAGGAGCGTTCTCGCCGCCTGAGCTGTGACCTCGGGACCCCAGCTCGCCGGTTCACAGCCATCCATGCCGCCCACTGGGCCGAGCGCCCTCCGCCCGCGCCGTGTCGGAGTCTGTGCACGGCGGCCAGATCCGCGGGGAGAGGGAGCGTAAACATCCCTCCGGCGCTGCGTTTGAAAACGTCTTAGGTGAGACCGTGGCGGGGACGCAGAGACCAGCCCCTGTCCCTTTTTTTTATTTATTTTTCATCCGTAAGCCTCACCTGGAAGAAAGCAGACGATGCAGAAACCAGGCCGGTCCGGAAAAGCTGCCCCTCTCTCTCTCACTGATGGGGGCGCCCTTGTGGGGTGCAGTTACTGTATATGGGTTTCAGGTGCACAGCCTGCCGTGGCATCACCTGTGCATCGTGTGGTATGTTTGTTCTTTATCCTCCCCTTTCCTTTCTCCGCCCTCCCCACCCTCTCCCTCTGCGGTCAGCACACCTTGTTGTGAGTTTGTCTGTTTGATTGGGGCAGCGGTTCTCAACCTTCCTAAGGCTGCGACCCTTTAAGACAGCTCCTCATGGGGTGGTGACCCCCACCCGTAAAATTACTTCCGTGGCTACTTCATCACTGTAATCTCGCTACTGTGATGAACTGTCATGTAAATATCTGATAGGCAGGATGTGTTTTCCTTGTTACAAATTGAACATAAGTAAAGCATAGGGATTAATCACAAAAACAATATGTAGTTATATATTGTGAAATGTTTATTTCTAATTACAAATAAATGAAATGTCTTGAATCGTGGTGTCGCATGGGTAACCGTTTTCCTAAGACAACAGTAAACTCCATGGCTACACTTTGCTACACCGAGGAGCGGCGTGTTGGTTCCTAAGACCATGGGAAATAGGTGTTTTCCGCTGGTCTTAGGCGACCCCTGTGAAAGGGTCGTTCGACCCCCAAAGGGGTCGCGACCCACAGGTTGAGAACCACTGGATTGGGGAGAGTGGTTTTTGCTTTGCTTAATTGGTTCACCTTTTCCCGCCCAGCCCCGCCACCTGCTCGGCACTGACAGCGGTCAGCCTGTTCCCTGAGTCTGTCTCTGTGTTGATTGGTTGCTCATTCTGTCCATGAGATTCACGGGAGGGAGATCCTCTGGACGTGGTCTCTGTCCGTCCGGCTTACTTCACTCCCATGATGCTCTCCCAGTCCACACACGCTGTTGCAAAGGCTCATGACTTTTCCTCCTTCTTTATGGCCGAGTCGTATTCCTTCTGTTCCAGCTCCTTTATCCCTTCATCTAGGGGAGGGGCGCTGGGCTGCCCCCCAGCCTGGGCTGTTGTCAGTAACGCTGCCGTGAACACGGAGTGCACCTCTTCTTTCCACTCAGTGTCGGGGTATCTTGGGATAGATTCCCCGCAGCGGGCCTGCTGGGTCACCGGGCCGTCCCCCTTTCCACTGGTGGAGGACACGCCATTCCGCCTTCCGCCGCGGCTGCGCCGGTCTGCACGCCGCCAGCAGTGCACGAGGGTCCCCTTTCCTCCACGTCCTCGCCGGCACTTGTGTTTGTTGACTGACGGATGATGGCCGCTCCGGCGGGGGAGAGGGGACGCCTCTCTGCGGTTTTGATGCTCATTCTCTGATGGTCAACCACGTGGAGCATCTTTCCTTATGTCCGCCGGCCATCTGCAGGTCCTCCTCGGAGAGCGGTCTGCTCGGGCCCTTTGCCGTCTTTCATCGGGTTGTCGGGTTCGGTGGGGGTTGGTGTTGAGTTGTGTGAGTCCCGTGTCTGTTTTGGACCTTAGACCTTTATCCGACGTGCCCTCGGCCAGTCTGTTCTCCCCCTCGGGGCTGGTCTTTCCGTGTTGCTGATGGTCCCTTGGCTGTGCAGATGCTTGGTAGTTTGAGGCAGTTGCGTCTGTTGATTCTTCCCCTTGTCTCCTTGGCCTCAGGGCGATGCATCAGAAAAAAACAAACAAACATATTGCTACGAGAAACTGGACCGCCTGCATTTTCTTCTAGGGTGTTTATGGTTTCAAGGCCAGTCCTTACGTCTGATCTATTTTGAGTTGCTTCCTGTGTCCAATTATCCCAGCGCCGTTGGCTGACGGGACGCCGGTACCCGTTGTGTGCTCAGGCCTCCGCTGTGGAGTATCGACTGGGTTTGTCCGGGCTCTCTGTGCCGCCCATCAATCCGCCGCTTTGGTGGCAGCACCGGGCTGACGGCTGGAAATGGGGCGGTGGGAGGCCTCCTGCCGTATTCTTTCATCCATGAATGGCCGTAGCTCTTTGGGGGTCTGCTGCGACTCCGGGGGGGAGGGTATGGGGGGCACTTGGGGAACAGTTGTTCTAGTTCCGGGAACGTGCCCCCGTGTCCTGCTAGGAGCTGGTGGGCTCCCTCAGGGAGGTGGGGTGGTGGGGCGTGTGGGCTTCAGCGGTGCCCAGCCTTCCTCCCCGCGAGCACGGTGCAGGCTGTGTCTTCTGCAGTGCCTTGTTGTTTGTGTGTGTTTGGGGGGGGTGGTGTGTGCACACTTTTTATGCATCTGTAAATGGGATTGTTTTCTTAGTTTCCCTTCATAGTTCCATTTTGCAGCTGAGCTAGCCGGTGTGGCTCAATGGCATCAGGGTAGATGCCCCAGTTACAGGTCCATCCCCCACAGAGGATGTGCAGGAGGCGGCCAATCAAAGACTCTCTCCTCATCCACGTTTCTCTCCCTCTTCCTCTCCTTCCCCCACTCTCTGAAAATCAACCAGAACATTTTCTAAAAGTTAATCAATAGCCGAAACCGGTGTGGCTCAGTGGATAGAGCGTCGGCCTGCAGACTAAAAGGTCCCAGGTTCAATTCTGGTCAAGGGCATGTACCTTGGACTGAAGTGGGGGGCACATCCCCAGTGGGGGGCGTGCAGGAGGCGGCTGATCGATGTCTCTCATCGATGTTTCTGACTCTCTATCCCTCTCCCTTCCTCTCTGTAAAAAAAAATGAATAAAATATATTTTTTAAAATAATAATAATAAATAAAAGGCCCTGCACGACATGAAGGCACTCATTGCTGTTGATGGCGTCTCAGACCCGTCCGCCGTGGGGAGAGAAAGGAGCTGCGTGTTCTCACCCGCCCCGCCAGCCCTGGTCACACGGGGCGGCTCCACGCAGCCATAAAACCCGGGAATCGGTTTCTGGGAGACTGCTGCCCCCTTCCTCCCGGCTGTGTCCTGATCGCACCCCGCATCCCGCCGCCTCATTGGATGCGGGCCGGCCGGTTCCCTGCAGGCCCGGCCATCCAGCGTGCGAGCTCCCGGGGAGGGACCGCAGGGGGGCGGGGGGACTGGGGTCAGCAACGCTTGTTGTAAAAAAGAAAAAGTGTGTGTTCTTTTCATGCATCATAAATTAAAACTGCTTCCCCGCGTGGGTCCTGGGGCTCGGGGACTGGAGCGCGTCGTCAGTTATCTCTGTTCTGGGGCTGACGGGCTCGTCAGAACGTCACATCTGACCCTGCAAAGACCTGAGCCCCGAAGACCATCTCTCCGCGTCTCCACCGACGCCGGCCCCGGACTGTCATCTCTGGACGGAGTCAGGGCCCGGCGCCCCTGTGGAAATGTGGGCGGGACTTCCCCTGCGTGTATTTCCCTAAGAAAATCAAGCGGGGAAAAATGACCTGAAAGGAAAAAGTTAAATGGACTGTGAAGAACAGCCTGACCTTTGAACTCCTCCTTGTGGGACCAAGATAAGGACAGAGCTGTGTCCGTCAACCGCAGGTTCCCTCCGGGCCAGTGTGGCTCCGTGGCCGGACACAGGCTGGTGAACCAGGAGGCGGCCCTTCAATTCCCAGTCAGGACACCGGCCCCGGTTTGGGGCTTTATTCCCAGGAGGGGGTGTGCAGGGGGCAGCCGATCTATGATTCTCTCAACGTGGATGTTTCTCTCCCTCTCCCCCTCTCCCTTCCTCTTTGAAATCAATAAAAATGTATTTAAGAAAATATTTTTATTTAAAAAAATTTGTTTTTATTGATTTCAGAGAGGAAGGGAGAGGGAGAGAGGGATAGAAATATCCAGGATGAGAGAATCATGGACCGGCTGCCTCCTGCACGCACTACACAGGAATCAAGCCCGCAACCTGGGGCCTGTGCCCCAACCGGGAACCAAACAGCGACCTCCTGGTTCACAGCTCGACACTCAAACCACGGAGCCACGCCAGCTGGGCGTGATAAAATTGTTGTGTGTTTTGTTTTGTTTTGTTTTTTAATTGAGAACAAATGTCAGAAACCGGTTTGGTTCCTCTTTCTCGCTTGATTTTCCTGGTAAACTGAGCGAAGCAAAGTGTAGTAACGCTCTGCTCTGTCCCTCCAGTGCTGCTGGTCACCGTGCTGGTGGTGGAGGGCATCGCCGTGGCCCAGAAGCCCCCCGGTAAGGAGCTCCGGGGGCTGCTCCCGCGGGCGGACGGTGGGGGGGGTCACCTGGGAGGGCGGCAGCCCGTGGGGACCGGGACCGTTCCCTCCTCCCTCTGGGGGGCGCCCGGGGCCGCAGGCAGCCAGAGTCCGTGGTCAGCGCCCAGCGTGGCCCCGGGACCCGCCCCCATGGGCGCCCAGCGGCCGGCTCACTCGCTCCAGATCTGCCGACACTCAGTTACCAGGGGCTCCCGCTTTCTCGCCCCGCGGAAATGGGCGTCCGTTTCCCCGTGTGAGACCCATTCCCGCCCGCGTCTCGCTGGCCGGGTGGCTGGGCCCTAGAGGTGAGCGGGTGTGGCTCCCGAGCCGGCTCTCCTCGGAGGTGAGGCCGATGCTCTTGTCGCCCGGCTCCTTCCTCGCTTCTGTTCCCTCAGCGTTGCTCCTGCCAGGACAGGACCCGGGCGGCCGCCCCGCCCTCCGCTCCGGGGGTCCTGGTGCCACGTCCTCCTGTCCCCAAAGGACAGCTTTCGGGCTTCCTGGTCGGGCCAGCCTCAAGGGGCTTCCCACGTGGGCCGTGGGTGCAGCTCTCCTGGCCCTTCCCCGCGGCCCTGGCTGGGGACCTGTCCCTTCACCTCCCAACTGAACCCCCTTTTCCCACGGCCGTGCCCTCATTCTGGCCACGTCCAGGCTCAGACTTACATTAGGTCCGTTGACGAGCATTTTCAACGTGACAATTCCACCTTCCATTTCCGAAATGCTCCCCACCCTCCCTCTCTCCCTGGCCTCTGTGCCCCGTTCCTCTGGAGCAGGGGCGGCTGGAGCAGGGGTGGGGAGCGGCAGCCCACGGGCCAAAGGAGGCCCAGAAATCCCGGGGCTGGCCCTGCAAGGCCTGGGGGCTGCGCCCCTGCGTGTCTGACTCCGTCCTGCCAGCCGCTTTAAGCCGGTCACACCTTCGGGCCCGCGAATGAGGCTGTACATACCTCGTGGCCCCGGCAGGAAAAGGGTTGCTCTCCCTTCCCCCCTCCCCCCCTCCCCCCGCGCCCAGGGCTCCCTGCTGCCCCCGGGACCGGGGTGGGTGAAGTGCTGCTGGGAAGGCTGGTGGTGGGGAGGGAGGGAGGAGGAGGCGGCCGCTCTCTGGCTGGGGCTCCTGCTCTGACCTCTGACCTCTGCCCCCGCCAGATGGACAGAACATCGGGGTCAGGCACGTGGCTGGCACCCAGTGTGGCATTTGGGTGCGAACCAGCAATGGCGGCCACTTTGCTTCGCCGAGCTACCCGGACCCCTACCCGCCCAACAAGGAGTGCGTCTACGTCCTGGAAGGTACCTGCGCTGTCTGTCTGTCTGTCTGTCTGTGTCTTCGGTGCCTCTCTACTCCTCTTTTACCCTCATCCGAGGACTTTTACCATCGGTTGATTGATTGATTTTTTTCCATTGATTGATTGAGCACAACCAGGGACTGTGCTCTTGACTGGAATTGAACCCGGGACCCTTCAGTGCACAGGCCAACGCTTCTATCCACTGAGCCCCATCAGCCAGGGCCTTATTACTTTCCAGTAAAACTAAAGCCACGGGTTAAAAGGGCCTGATGAAACCAACCTGAACAACACTCAGCACGTGACTGAGCTGAACGCAAGTGACGTGTACGTGTTTCTGAGTACAGAACACATGCCCGGGACAGCAGCTGCGATGACGTGGGCGTTTGACTCTCCTGAGACAGCGGTCGGCAAACTCATTCGTCCACAGAGCTAATATCAACAGTGCCATATCTTTTTTTTTTTTTAATTGATTTTTTACAGAGAGAAAGGGAGAGGGATAGAGTTAGAACATCGATGAGAGAGAGACATCCATCAGCCGCCTCCTGTACGCCCCCAACTGGGGATGTGCCCGCAAGCAAGGTCCATGCCCCTGACCAGAATCGAACCTGGGACCTTTCAGTCCTCAGACGGACGCTCTATCCACTAAGCCATGGTTTGGCAGTGCCATTTCTTTGGAGAGCCGAAAGCCAACTCCTGCACCTGGGCCACGGGGTTCCACTCGCCCTGTTCGTTTCCACCGCACGGTTATTTTGGGGAAGGGCCACCCTCAAGAGGCCAAAGAGCCGCCTGTGGCTCTCGAGCCGCAGTTTGCCGACCACCGTCCTAAGACGGCACCCTGCACACCTCACTGCCCCAGGTGGCCGAGAGACCCTCCGGTGAGAACTCAGGCTCAGCTGGCAGTGCCGTTTCTGCCTTGGTTTTCCGGTTCCCCTGGCTGCCCCTCGCCTGATTAACGTCAGCTTCCGGTCTCTTTGTACTGCCGTCCGGGGAGCACCTCCCACCAATTACTGCCCTCAGCGGGCGAGCAACACCTGCCATGAATTTTGTGAGGAAGCTGGGGCCGGTGTGGCCCAGTGGGTGGAGCGTTGGCCTGTGGACTGAAAGGTCCCGGGTTCGATTCCAGTCAAGGGCATGTACCTTGCTTCCGGGCACATCCCCAGTGGGGGCCGTGCAGGAGGCAGCTGGTCGATGTCTCTCTCTCATCGATGTTTCTGACTCTCTGTCCCTCTCCCTTCCTCTCTGTGAAAATAAATAAATAAATAGATAGATAAATAAAAATTGTGAGGAACGTTCTCCTTTGATCTCGGCTGCGAGGGTGCCCGTCCCATCTGAGCGAGGGCGGTCCTGCTCGCTCTTTCTCCCCCTCTCTCCCTCTCTCCTGCTCTCTCTTTCTCTCTTGCTCGCTCACGTGCGAGCTCGCCCTCTCTCTCTATCTCTCTCCCTCTCTCTTTTTCTCTCTCTCACCCGCGGCCCTGACTGCCCTCTCCGCCTGCAGCCGCGCCGCGGCAGAGGATCGAGCTCTCCTTCGACGAGCACTTCCACGTGGAGCCCTCGTTCGAGTGCCGGTTCGACCACCTGGAGGTGCGGGACGGGCCCTTCGGCTTCTCGCCGCTCATCGACCGCTTCTGCGGCGCCAGGAGCCCCCCGCTGATCCGGTCCACCGGCCGCTTCATGTGGATCAAGTTCAGCTCCGACGAGGAGCTCGAGGGCATGGGGTTCCGAGCAAAGTACTCCTTTATCCCAGGTAAAGAGACCGGCTCCCCCACCGGGAGCCGCCCCGCCCGGCCCGGCCTCCGGGGCTGGAGCTGAGCTCGCTCACTCGGTCGGGCGGACGCTTGAACTGTAGAGCCCCGTCCGCTGGGACGCGAGGTCACAGGTCACCCTCTGTCCGCAGAGAGCCCCTGACGGGCACGGCCACGCAAGCGGCGAGGGTGTGGCCTCGTGGGCCGCAGGTTTTCAGGCAGAAACCTGTTACTTGGAGAAAACGAACCCCGGCCCGTGTGGCTCAGTGGCTGAGTGTCACAAAGCTCGGCTCCCGGTCAGGGCACAGGCCCGGGTGGCAGGCTCGGTCCCCAGGGCGGGGTGTGCGGGAGGCATCCGATCCGTGATTCTCTCTCGTCGTTGATGCTTCTATCTCTCTCTTCCTCTCTGAAATCAATAAAAGTATATATATATCTTTTAAAGCTATGCATTATTCACTTAAAAACATGGATGCTGTCCGTGAATGTGCACATAGGTAACAGCGGTCTCTGCTCCACGCCAGGAAGCTCGCTCTGGCGCTGTTACTAAATGTCACGTCTGTTAGTGAATGTTGAGCGTCTGTTCCTACAGGTGGCACCTGTTACTACATGTAGAGCATCTGTTACTACATGTAGCACTGTTACTATAGCAGCTGTTACTAAGTGTAGCAGCCTTTACTAAATGTAGCACCTGTTACTGTAGTAGCTGTTATTAAGTATAGCATCTGTTACTAAATGTAGCATTTGTTACTGTAGCAGCTGTTATTAAGTGTAGCATCTGTTACTAAATGTAGTGACTGTTACTAAATGTAGCACCTGTTACTGTAGCAGCTGTTTAAATATAGTGTCTGTTACTAAATGTAGCGACTGTTACTAAATGTAGCATTTGTTACTGTAGCAGCTGTTACTAAGTATAGCATGTTACTAAATGTAGCATCTGTTACTAAATGTAGCGTCCGCCATAGTAAGTGATCCGCACTGTGTGAACACACCGCTGACGCTCTCCCTCTTCCGTTGCAGATCCAGACTTTACGTACCTCGGAGGTATTTTGAACCCCATCCCAGGTTTAGTATGCTCCCTCTCTGTCCGCCCGGCGCCCCGGCCCGCCTTCCCCCGCTGAGCGCGCCCTCTCCCCGCAGACTGCCAGTTCGAGCTGTCGGGCGCGGACGGCGTGGTGCGCTCCAGCCAGGTGGAGCAGGAGGAGAAGACGAAGCCCGGCCAGGCGGTGGACTGCATCTGGACCATCCGCGCCACCCCCAGGGCCAAGGTCAGCGCGGGGGGGGGGGGGGACGCGGCGAGCGCACGGGGAGGGTGGGGAGGGCGGTCCCGTGACGTGTCGCTGGGGCTGGTGCCGGGCTCGCCGATGAGAGACGCCGCCAGCGGGGGCGAGATCGCTTTATTGGGTTCCTGCACGGGGGCGGCTGAGACCTCGGCGCCGCTGGCGTGAAACAGGCCGCGGTGGCCGTTTCAGGAGCCGCGCACCGAGGCAGGGAGACTATTCCTCTATGCGTCTTAAAATCCACCGGCTCCGCGTTCCCGAGCGCAGGCACTGAGCAGGTGGCCGGGGCATCGTCCCGCTCACCGCAGGCGGGGGGTCCGTTCTCAGTCAGGCACAGACCTGAGCTGCTGGTTCCATCCCCAGTTGGGGTGCATATGGGAGCAGCCCATCGATGGTTCTCTCTCACATCCGTGTGTGTGTGTGTGTGTGTGTGTGTGTGTGTGTGTTTCTCTCTCTCTCTCCCTCCCATCCTCTCTCTCTCTCTATCTCTCTATCCCTCTATCTCTCTCTCCCTTTCTCTTCCTTTTTCCCTCTCTCTCTTTCCCACCTCTCTCTCATCAATTAAAACATCCCCAGGTGAGGATTTAAAAATATATATACAGTGGTACCTCGAGAGACGAGTTTAATTCGTTCTATAACCTTGAGGCGTGGGAAACTAGGAGACGCTCGAGTCATGGTAAACGGGTGGGTCGTGTGCAGCCGGCCGGTCCTCGCGATGACTCCTATCTCAACTGTTGCTCGTATTTCAAAGCAAAAATCGCTCGCTCGACAGCTCGTATCTCAAAGATCCTCGTATGTTAGGGCACTCATATCTCGATGTACCACTGTACATATATTTAGTTTTGTGAGGACAAATAGATCACACGAAGTCCCAGTGCCCTGTCCAAGGTCTCGGGGTTGGTTAACACCAAACCCCAACACGGCAAACCTCAGTGCCCTGTTCTCGCGCTCTCCGCCCCCCCCCCACGCCCCCGCCCCAGCCAGTCGCAGACTTTTCCTGGAAGGTGCGTGGGGAAGGCGGTTTGGAAGGACTGACCAGTGGAGGCAGGTGGCTAACTGCTCCCGCTTTTCCGTGTCTCAGTGTCTCGGCGGGGAAGCTTGCGTTTCACGTGCGTGTCTGTTAAAAGAGAAAAGAGGGAGGCGTCGGCTGCCTGTCCCACGTACCACCCTCAGGGGCAGGGCCCGGTCTGCGCCCTGACTGGGGATGCAGCCCCAGCCAGGCGAGGTCGGGCGATGTCGGGGCTCTGAGCCGCCGGCCCCAGCCCAGGCTCCCTGTGTGTGTGTGTGTGCGCGCGCGCGTGTGTGTGTGTGTGTGCGTGTGTGTGTGTGTGTG
>PVJN01050593.1:0-14790 GCA_004026805.1 Lasiurus borealis
CCTCCCCTGCAGGCCTGGTCACTCCCCACTGCCCTCCCCCACAGGCCTAGGTTCCCCCAAGCTTCCCTTCTCTGCAGGCCTGGTTGCCCCCCAACTTCCCTCCTCTGCCAGTCTGGTCATCCCTAACTGCCCTCCCCTGCAGGCTTGATTGCCCCCAATTGCCCTTCCTTGCAGGCCTGGTCCATCCCCTGATGGCCATCTTGTGGCAGCCATCTTGTGTCTACATGGGGGTAGGATCTTTGACCACATAGGGGCAGCCATCTTATGTGTTGGAGTGACAATTTGCATATTACTCTTTTATTAGATAGGATTAGACAGGATAGAGGCCTGGTGCAAGGGTGGGGGCAGGCTGGTTTGCCCTGAAGGGTGTCCTAGATCAGGGTGGGGTTCCCTTGGGATGAGGGGTGGCCTTGGTGAGCGGTCTGTGGTGGTTTGCAGACCGACCACACCCCCGAAAACCCAAGCAGAGGCCCTGGTATCTGGGACTTATTTATCTTCTATAATTGGAACTTTGTAGCCTTGAGCTCAGGCCACGGCTGTGGGAGCTTGGCTCCCTCCATCACCAGGGAAACCCAAGCTTCCTGCTTGCTCAGTGGCTGCAGCCATCCTGGTTGGGTTAATTTGCATAATCACTCCTGATTGGCTGGTGGGCATGGCTTATGGGTGTAGCAGAGGTACAGTCAATTTGCATATTACTCTTTTATTAAATAGGATTCCATTGTATGGATTTCATACATTTTGTTTATTCATTTCTCAGTGGATAGATCATTTGAGTTGTTTCCACTTCTTGTTTCTTGTAAATAACTAGAGGCCTGGTGCATGAAATTCGTGCACTAGGGAAGTGTCTGTCAGCCAAGCCTGCACCCTGTCCAATCTTGGAGCCAGCAATCGGACATCCCTCTCACAATCAGGGACTGCTGGCTCCCAATCATTTGCCTGTCAGCCTGATTGACGCCTAATTGCTCCCCTGCCAACCCGATTGCCCCCAACTGCCCTCTCCTGCTGGCTGGTTGCCCCCAAATGCCCTCCCTCCCCTGTAGGCCTGGTCATCCCCAACTGCCCTCCCCTGCTGACCATCTGTGGCAGCCATCTTGTGACCACAAGGGGCGGCCATCTTGTGATCACATGGAGGTGGCCATTTTATGTGAGGGTGTGATAGTCAATTTGCATATTACCTCTTTATTATATAGGATGCTGCTGTGAATATTTGTGTGCAAGCTCTTGGGTGTATACCTAGAAGTGGAATTGTTGGGTCATCTGGTAACTCTGTGTTTAACTTTTTGAGTAATCACTAAATTGTTTTCCCAAGTAGCTGCACCATTTACATCCCTCCAGCAGTGGATGAAGGGTCCAATTTCGCCACATCTTTGACACTTGTTATTATCTGTCTTCTTTATTATAGACATCCTAGTGTGGGTGCAGTGGTATTTCATTGTGGTTTCTATTAACTCTTGACAAACCCACCAACAGTGTTAAACTTACACATTTTGATATTTGTATGGAAAACCTTCCTTGAACTCCCAGACCTATTCCCAGGTTGGTAAGGCTCCTTAGTGGTCACTCTATGGAAGACAGGGCTTGGAAAAGTGATTTGTGCTGCATAAATACAGGTTTTTGCGGATAATTGGTAGGCACAGAGGCAGCATCTATGTGATGGTCAGAATGCTTGTGGATTTCCATCTTTCCCTCCCTCTCTCCTTCCTTATTTAATTTCTCAAATCCATGGACATTTAAAAGTATCCCTTAACTCTTAATCTCACTACCAAAAGAAAAATAAGAGGTCACAATGAACAAAATGTAGTAGCTGAATTAGGTTGGTTTCCTAAAATCAGGATCTGAATCAGAGATTCTGGTGCAAGTGATTTCCTAAGTGTTCTCAGGAAAAATCTATACGGAAGTGAGGAAAGCAGGATTGGACAGGGGGCGAAACTAGGCAAAAATATGGTTTCTGGAGAAGCTTGACCTCAGCCTGATCCCATTGGGAGCTTTGAAGTGCATCATGGTTTATCCCACCCAGTGGAAAGGGAACAGGGGGTGTGGGCTGTGATACCCTTACTGCAGTGAGTCATTTTCTATGGGAAGCCTCCCAGGAGGATGGATTTATGAAATCCTGTGCAACTCTGGGGAAGGACCTCTCATCTGCCAAGGGCAGTCCTGGGAGGAGGGGGGCAAGTAGAGGTGGGACCTAGTGCAGCTGGGAGGTGAGTGCCCTAGAAGATGAAAGGGGACTTACATGAAGCACCAATAGCATTTATTACAGTAGCTATTTGGGGGTCATTAATTGATGAATGTGTTTTTATTTTATCCAGTTATCCAACTTCTTTTCCTTCATGTTGGAGAACTACGTTCATATACAAGAGAAAGATCCAAGTAAGTAAAACTTTAGTCTTTTGAAAAGCACTGATTAAATATTGACTTTTCCTCACCAAGGGATGTAAACTCTGAAGATAGGAGAACACTAAATAATTTAAAAGATGCCCACCAGCCAGTGCTCTATCCACTGAACAAACCGGCTAGGGTGATAACCCTCTTTATTTGTGGCCATTTTTCTCTCTGCTGATGTGTGGTAATACCTTTATTATGTATTAAGTTTCTATAAATATTAGCATCTGTTTTAGGGCATTTTTATTTTGAGTTTTTGTACTGTAAATGCTTTCTTGTCATTTGTTTTAAAATAAGAAAAAAAAATTTCCTCTTATTAAGTTTAGGGATGTTTATTATTCTAAAAAAAAAAAAAAAAAAGATGCCCACCTGTCTTGTCTATGTGACACAAAACAACTGTGAAATCAGGTCAGCTTTTTTCTTCTCTGATGGGTATCAACTAAATTGACCATTTAATCCTTTCACTTTCAAACAAGTGAATTAAGTTTCATTCAATGTTAATTTGTTTAATACCTTCTCTGAACCACAATTTATTGGTGTACAGTAGTAGTTTAGTAAGGAGGATCTTATTTTTTTATCCATAAAAGTTTAAAAATATTTGTATTGATTTCAGAGAGGAAGGGAGAGAGAGATAGAAACATCAAAGATGAGAGAATGATTGATTAATTACCCAACAATGGAGATTAGACCCACAACCTGCACATGCGCCCTGACCAGGAATCCGACAGTGACCTCATGGTTCATAGATCGATGCTCAACCAATGAGCTACACCAGCCAGGCTTTCCATGAAACTTTTGTGCTGAACGATAAAAATATCTTGAGTATTTCATGAAACACATCTTGGGGAAATGGTGAATTAAATACAGTTGGCTCCATCATGTCTCTGTCTTCTTCATAGATGTCGAGAGACAGACAACATAGGTATGGTTACAAATGATTTTAAAATAATAGTTTTTCACAAGGCATGTATTTCTCCAAATTAAGATCTGTCTGCTATTTGCAAGGTAGATGCTAGACTTTAAAACTTTTTTCTTCAAAAAGTTGGGGCAACCATTTTTTATTCCAATTAAACTGTTTATGGTACCTAAGAGCATGTTTTAAATAATCTAGTGAACACCTGTTGAAGTGGCAAAAGAATGGTGGCTTAATGGCATGCTTTGAATAAGTACATATGTATGAAACTAAAGTGTTTAATGATATATGGAAGCGTTTTGAATGGTGGAATAACCAAACCTGAGGAGTGGGTGGAAGTAAGTATTTTGGCATTTTATTTCTTTTAGATAATTGCAATTATCTAAAACAATGAGAGTTATTTCATGTTCTTTGTCAAAGATATTTTTGAGAGGAAATATAATAATGATGAAATGAAGTAGCATTCTTTCTGCTAATGACCTACTATCTCAGTTTGGCCTCTGCATCAGAATTGCTTATGGAGATTCATAGCCACAGATGGCTGGGTTTCAGCCTATGTATATTTTTACTCAGTCTCTGATTTAAAAAAAATCTACATTTAAAAAATTCTGCTGGTGATTTAAAAATATACTTAAAATTTTATCAAAGAAGGGGACAGTGGCTTAATTTTCTTGTGTAAACTTTACATTACAGAAAAGTACACAAATCAGAAGTACATGTCATTAGATTTTCTAAAAGTAAACAAACCCAGAACAAGAAATAAAACATTATTAGAACTACAGCATCCCCCCCGTCCCTCTCCAATCATTACCCAACCCCCCATCACTACTTTGCTCACTTCTTCACCTGGATTAATTTTGCTTGTTTTTGGACTTCTCCAAATAAATGGAAGCATAGAGCTTTGAGTCTGGCTTCTTTTACACAACTTAGAGTATTTGTGAGAGTCATCTATGTTGCTGCAGTTGGGTCATTCTTATTGCTGAATAATATTCCATATTTATTAATATCCCAAAAATGTATTCATTCTTCTGTTTATAGACTTTTGAGTTGTTTTAAGTTGTTTTATGATTAGTGGTTTCTCTTATTTAAGAAATCTTTACATATGTGTATATACTGAGTGGCCAGATTATTATGATCTCTGAAAGCATAATAATCTGGCCACTCAGTGTGTGTGTGTGCGTATGCGTATATATATGAGGCCTGGTGCATGCATTCATGCATGGGAGGAGTCTGGCCAGTCTGGCCAGGGGGAGGGGACATGGGTGGTTGGCCGGCCTGCCTGCTGGTAGAACTCCTGGTCGAGGGGACAATTTGCATATTAGCCTGTTATTATATAGGATATACATTGAGTGGCCAGATTATTATGCATTCAGAGATCATCATAATCTGGCCACTCAGTATATAGGCAGGGTGTTCCCCCAAAATGTAAACACACACTTTGAATAGTACACATTTTGGGGTACAGCCGGTATGCGCGCGCGCACACACACATACACACACACACACACACACACACAGAGATACACAAACACACATACACACTCATTTGTGCAAAAATAAGTATATAATAAACCTACAGGATAAACAAGAAACTAATGACATTTTTTACCTACAGGTGATTGGGGAGATGGGTGGGAGCAGGAAAGAAGGAACGGTAGAATGCATATTGGGTGGAAGGATGAGAGGAGAGTGACATGACATGCCTCTGAGTATACATTTTTGTAGTTCTGACTCTTAAAACCATGATAATGTTTCACATTCCTAAAAATATAAGTACAAACAGAAAGTGTACTATATGTGGGTATATGTTTCCAAAATGGAATGCACACTGTGACAGCTGAACATGACTGTATTACAAATGATAACATATCATACCTCACCTGAAGGAGGTAGGGAAGAAAAACCCTAACCTAAGTAACATTGGAAAATAGCATTTTAACCAGAATGTGCCTGGATGAGGTTTACCTTTTACTTATCCTGCATGGGTTTTACTGAGCTTCTTGATATCTAAGTTTATATTTTTTGTCAGATTTAGAAAATTCTTATGCATTATTTATTTAAAATATTTCTTTTGAAATCTAAATATATTTTTCTTTGGGAATCCTCCTGCTTTTAAACTTAGAAGGCCCTGAAATACTTAAAATGTGATTGCTATGCCTGTATTTTTAGACTTTTTTAATGGCTTGGCTTTTAAAAAATTTAACACTTTGTGAATTTTGATTGCTTTTATATTAAACTAAAGAAGGATATTTTGATGTCTAGTGATTGAGAACAATTAAAAAATGCAACTACAAAGAAAATTTTAAATTAGTTAACTATTTTTTCTTAGACATTCATAATTTATCTTTTCACCATGATTTGTAGTACCTCCTTCATAATATATTTATTTAAAGAATGTGTAATAGGGCATATTTCTGAGCCATCTATTCTCTCATACATCTCTCAATTATAGAGTGCTAGACTCATACTAATTATTGTATAGAGCAGAAAAAGAAAAGAAATGTATAGATTGCTGCTGTAGGTTTATTTCATTTAAATATTTTCCCAGCTTTATTGAAATATCAATGACATATAATATTGTATAAGTTTACAGTGTACAATGTAATAATTTTATTTATGTATTTATTGTGAAATGATTACCACCATAAAGTTAGTTAACTTATCCACACCAACTCACTTAGTTACAATTTTGAGTGTGTATGGTGAGAACTTTCAAAATGTAGTCTGTTGCCCTAGCTGGTTTGGATCAGTGGATAAAGCATCAGCCTTGATTCTGACCAAGGGCACATGCCTGGGTTGTGGGCTCAATTCCCAGTAGAAGATGAGCAGCCAATCGATAATTTTATCTCATCATTGATGTCTCTCTCTCTCTCTCTCCCTCTCACTTCCTCTCTGAAATCAATATAAATAAGTAAACAAACAAACAAACGTACTCTCTTAGCAACTTGGAAATATAACTAGAGCATCGTTAACTAGAGTCACCATGCTGTACATTACTGTAGGCTGCTTTCTAACGGCCCTCTTTGGGAGGAAGGTCTCAGACAAGCTCTGCCTAGATCTATTTGGCAAAAGTGCTCTGAGCCCTAAGTAAGGTATAGTTAGAGGTACAACTGCACTTCACATTTGCAGATTACTGGTTTTATTCTGAGGCACAGAGTAGGTCCACAACTTTGGGTGTTCCAAAGATACAAAGTGACCTGAAAGCAGATATTTTTTGTGTCCTACTACGTTAGTTGCTCAAAAGCAATCCGTAGGATTTGATGGAGAGACTCTACACATCTGCTCCAGTCTGCTTTTCCATATCAGCCTCCTCCCAGAGGTAGATGGCCGAAGCTGCTATACATAGCAATAGGCTTAGTCAGAAACTGGTGGCAGTGGGAGTGGGGCAGAGTGTGTGGAAGTATTGTTTTAACTTCTGTTTTTGCTTCCAACATTAGCCAAAATGTCCTATCACACATACATACTAGAGGCCTGGTGCATGAAAATTCTTGCACTGGAGGTGGGGGGTTCCCTCAGCCCAGCCTGCCCCCTCTCAGAGTCTGGGAGGCGACCCAGAGTTCAGGGAAGGCGACACCTCCATCACAGCTCTGCTGCTGCCACTGCTGGCAGCGCAAGTCTTGGCTGGCCCTGGTTACCTGAGCCTAGGGCTGGCCCTGGGCGGCTGGGCAGCTGCCATCGGCTGCTTGCCTGTGCCTCGGCCAGCCCTGCTTGCCTGAGCCTCAGTCAGTGGGGGGTTCAGGAGGACTTGAGGCCCCCGATGGGGCTGAGGGGATTCCAGTTACAAGCGCATGGAGCGGCTGACCCTGGCTGAGGAATGGAGGATACTCTCAATGACATGAGTTATAACTTCCAGTGTGTTAGACACCACAATCAGGCTTCAGCTTTGGGGGAGGGAGGAAGAGAGGGATAGGCAGCTCTTTGGAGGAGCCTGGGCGAGCTGTCAGTCAGTGGGGGGTGCAGGAAGACCCGAGGCTCCCAGGTATGCGAGGCAGCCGGGTCTGCCCCCACTGTGGGTGCCACCATCTTGTGATGGCATGACAGTAAATTTGCATACTACCTCTTTATTATATAGGATATTTTTTATTTTTCAATTACAGTTTATATTCAGTATCATTTTGTATTTATTTCAGAAGTATAGCATACTACTTAGTCATACAGGTGTGGGAAAAGTAGGTTCATAGTTGTCAGTACATAATACAGTATTTTCTTATATATTTTTCCATATGAATAACAATAAACCTACTTTTCCCACCTCTGTATATTTTAAAAAGTGTTCCTCCCAGTATTTCCAGTACCCACCTGGCAAACATGTCTACTCTATCCACTGAGCCAAACCATCTTGACGACAAACATGTCTAATCTAAATATTCAAAATGATAGAAACTGCTTGCAGACAACTTCTAATTAATGACCTAAGGAGCAGTTGAGTGTGAATGAATTGGAAAGTATGTCATCATCCTCTGTATCACTTATCTGCTTGCTATAATAATACTGGGTATTAACAACAACAGTTTAGTGGCATGTCATAAACATTTCTGTGAGCTCATCCGTCTACAGATCAGCTGAGCCTGTCTGCTGTTCTTAGCAGTCCGGATTGGGCGGTTTTGGGGGTTTGGGGTGGAGTTCGCTCGTGTCGGGAGGTCTGGATGGTGGCTGATCTAGCACGGCCTTGGCGAGGGGGACTCAGCTCTGCTCCCCACGGAGTTGGAGCTCTCAGTAGGCGGGCCAGGGCCTCGGAGCAGTGGCACGGTTTCAAAAGCGAGAGCGTGGAAACAAGTCCTTGTGAGGCCTTGGCGTGGAACCGGTATGTGACACTTCCACCACTTTCCTTCGGCCAACGCCAGTCACGAACCAGCTTCAAGGGCTGGGAATTAGAGTCTTCAAATTCACATTGAAAAGGGCACGGCCAGAGTTTGGGATAGAGCATTGGGATCGCTGTCACAATCAATCTACAATATCCCCTGTCATCCTGCCCTACCCGATGGGCCGGATTTCTGTTCTGGAGCTGATTGTTTTATGGACAATCTAGCAAGAAAGGGACCCTGGACCTCAGCACTTACTGAAATAAACAGTGCGGACAATGTCACATGGAAATGTGTCTCTTGAGAGCGAGGGCCTTTGGAATTTCGGCCGATGGTTTGGCATCTTACTTTATCTGCTTTGTTACCAAGAAGAAGAAGAAAATCACGTCAGAAAATTTGTTTTTATGTGAAGAGGGAGACAAATCAATTACAGCTAAGTAAAATGTGAAGTGTTTAACGGGGAGAATTAAACGTTGCGGTTTAATTTTCTGTAGATCATGAATAGCAGCAGATGTTTGAACCAAATATAATGCATTGTTATGTGTTCAACACTATTTGTAAAAAATCTGAGATGTAAGAGTGGGCCAAAAAATGTAGAGTTAGAGCTTCAGAGCATCAAAATGCCATGGTTGATCAGTTTTCCCTCCATTTCCCACTGATGAACTCACTGATTTGGTGAAATATCCACCCAGGAATGGATGATAGTGATTCACGTGCATGTACCTACTGGTTTCAGAACAAATCATTCCTCATGGTTGTAAGTGGGATATAACAGCATTCGTGACATGTACCACAGTGCCTTACATGGGCTAGACTTTCAAGAAGGTATTTATTGCTTTGAAGTATGGGAATGCTGATTGTTGCCACCCTTTCTGTTTTCTTCCAGACATAGTAAATCGGCTGTTTGGTTGCGCCCCGCAGGAAGACAGGGGCAGACAGGAATGCATAGGGATAATAGAGGTTCCGGAATCCTATAGCGGCCCTCGGCTGCAGTTCCCCCTCAATACCAACTCCCTCAGTATAATGATTGAGGGCTTTAAGAAGCAGCAGGTAAGTGGAAGCAGGTCCTGCCTTAATTCTGTACACAAAGTGTTCAATGACTGTTGAATCAGGGAATGAACACACTTCAGCAGAAATGCGTTCCCTTGGGGGAAACCCTTCACGTCAAGTGAAAGCTCCCCTGTGCTTTGCTGAACCCATTGAAAGGGGCACCCTCAGTTTCACAGAAACCTCCTCTCTGTCCATTGCTTAGGGCATTTCTTTTGTCTTTTTCTGAGATATAATTCACCGTAAAATTCACCATTTATAGTATGTGACTTAGTGGGTTTTAATACATTCACAAGATTGTGCAACCATACCAAGATCTAATTCCAGATTGTTTGCATCACCCGAAAAGAAGTGTTATACCCGGTACCGTTCCCTTGTCCCCCGCCCCTGGCAACCACTATTATACTTTCTGTCTCTATGTATTTGTCTATTCCAGATATTTCATACAAATGAATCATATAATATATGGCTTTTTGTGTCTGACTTCTTTCATCTAGCATAATGTTTTTAAGGTTCATTCATGTCTCAGCCTATTTTATTACTTCTTTTACTTTTATGGCTGATTAATATTCAATTGTATGGCTATACTATTTTTATTTATCAATGAATGGACATTTGAATTGGTCCTACCTTTTGGCTATCATGAACAATGCTGCAATGTACATTCATGTATAAGTTTTTGCATGAACATATGTTTTCATTTCTCTTGAGTATATATATAGCTACCTAGGAGTGGAATTGCTGGATCATATGTTTACATTTTTGAGGAATTTCCACACCATTTTCTGCAACTGCACCATTTTACATTCCAACCAGCAATGTATGAGGGTTCAATTTTCTCCAATTATTCTGCCAGCACTTATTATTTTCTGTTTCCTTTTATTTTATTTTTATTCTACCCATCTTAGTTGTGTGTGGGTGGTATCCTTGTGGTTTTGAGTTTTTGGAGAAATGTCTATTCAGATCCATTGCCTTTTCTAAAATCAGGTTATTTCTCTATTTATTATTAAGTTGTCAGAGTTCTTTATATATTCTGGATACAAATCTCTTATCAGATACATGGTTTGAAAATATTTTATCCCATTTTAAGGTTATCTTTTGGCTTTCATGTGTGTGTGTGTGTGTGTGTGTGTGTGTGTGTGTGTGTGTATTTCAGAGAGGAAGGGAGAAGAAGAGAGAAATATCAATGATGAGGGAGAATCATTGATCAAATGCCTCCTGCATGCCCCCCACTAGGGATCAAGCCTGCAATCTGGGCATGTGCCTGATGGGGGCTCAAACCATGACCTCCTGGCTCATGGGTTGATGTTCAACTATTGGGCAACACCAGCTGGGCTTTTTCACTTTTTTTATAATGTCTTTTGATTCAAAAAAATGTCTAAATTTGATGAAGTCCAACTTCCCTATTTTTTCCTTTGATTTCTTGTGCGTTTGGTGTCATATCTAAGAATCCCTTGCCAAATCCAAGGTCATGAAGATTTACCCTTATGTTTTACTTTACAATTTTTATAGCTGTAGCTCTTAACATTTAGGTCACTGAACCATTTCCACTTAATTTCTGTCCAACTTCATTCTTTGTATGTGGGTATGCAGTTGTTCCAGAATCTTTTGTTGAAGAGTCTTTTTCCCTCATTGAATGGCCTGTCAAAAATTAATAAGCTGTAGATGTATGGATTTATTGCTGGACTCCCAGTTTTATTACATTGGTGTATGTGTCTATCCTCATGCCAGCAGCACATTGTCTATTAATATGGTATATTACATTAATTAATTTTCTCATGTTGAACTAGCATTCCTGGAATAAACCCCATTTGTTGTTTATAGTGTTTAATTCTTTTAAAATTCTGTTGGACTTGGTTTACTGGTATTTTGTAAGGATTTGCATTTTATTCATAAGGGATATTGGTCTGCATTTTCTTTTCTTATGATGCCTATATCTGCCTTTGGTATCATAATAGTACTGACCTCATAAAATGATTTAGGAATTGTTTCCTTTTTGTGTGTGTGCAAGAGTTTGAGAAAGATTGGTGTTAGTTCTTTAAATGTTTGGCAGAGCTCACCAATAAAGCTGCCTGGTCTTGGATTTTTATTTGTTAGAAGGTTTTTGATTAATGATTCAATTTCTACTTGTTCTAGATCTGTATTTTCTGTTTCTTCTTGAGTCAGTTTTGGCAATTTGTATATTTCTAAGATTTTGCCCATTTTATCTAAGTTATCTAATTTACGTACAGTTGTTCATGATAGTTTCATAATTCTCTTTATTTTCTAAAATCCTCACTCGAGGACATGCTTATGCTTTCATTGATTTGAGAGAGAGAGAGAGAGAGAGAGAGAGAGAGAGAGAGAGAGAGAGAGATTGAATTGTTTTTTCCCCTTATTTATGCATTCATTGATTAATTCTTGTGCCCTGAACTGGGATTGAACTTGCAACTTTGGTGCATCAGGATGATGCTCCAACCAACAGAGCTACCTGCACAGGGCAATCTCAGAGTACCTTCTAATTTCCCTTGTGATTTTTCTGACCCATCGTTTTTTACAGTAATGTTATTTGATTTCCTCATATTTGTGAATTTTCTAGTTTTTCTTCTGTTATTGATTTTTAATTTCATTTCATTATAGTCAGAGAAGGTATTTTGCATGATTCCAATCTTTTAAAATTTATCAAGGCAAAAGACTTATACAACCTGAAGAAAGACAGCCCAGTAAATTCAATTAAAAATTAAAATCTATTGAGGCTTGCTTTGTGGCCCAACATCTGAACTATTCTGGAGAATATTCTGTGTGCACTTCTAAAAGATGTGTAGTCTGTGATTATTGGGTAGAGCATTCTATAGATATTTTTTAGGTATAGTTGTGTGTGAAGTCTCTGCTGTTTCTGTTCTTTTAGCTTGTGTTCAGCTAATGTTTTGACAGAATCTCCTTGAGCCCCAGGAGCTACTAAAAAAAAAAAAAAAAAAAAAAAAAAAAAAAAAAAAAAAAAAAAAAAAAAAAAAAAAAAAAAAAAGGAAAGAGAAGAAAAAAGAAAAACCCAGCCTTTGCCCAGGTCTATGTTGTTATACCCCTTCACTGCATGGCCAGGCTGTTTACAAATTTGTCTTAGCCTTTACGTCCTGCTTGCACTGAGCCATTTTTAGGTTGCCTTTCCCTGATTTAACCTTTGCTTGGTAGTTATAAATTTTGACTATTTTCCGGAGCTCTGACAAAGTTGATTATGACAGGTTTGTTTTTTTCTTGATATTTTTAAAAGTGTTTATGGGCTTTGGAGCTACCTACTCCATTATTTTCTCTGCCATTACTCCAAAACTCTCATTCTCAGCTAGGACGCTAATACATACCTTAGGATTAAGAGTAAACTAGAAATAGACTAGGCATCGAAGCAAAGTTTTGAATTCTCTAATTCCTGAAATAGATCGAAATATCATCTTAGACAGCTAGCGCTCCCAGCCACATGGCAAAAGAAAATCTAAATCCTCTCTGCAAGAAAATAAGCCTCAAGTGATTTCTCCAAGTTTTCATGTTCCATCTCTAGAACGGAATACAAATATTAACTGAGGACTGGAGGATACAAGGTTCATGAAAGAAAACTGAAAATTTATAATTCTTTTGTGGGCAAAGTCCTTAGTAGTCTGCTAGTTCTTGGATAGACAGGAAAGATGGGGGTCTCCATCTAATCAACATCCAGGGGTCCTTCCCTGTCCTAATTCTCGCATCACTTCAAATACTGATTCCTGTCTTTGGACAAAATTAATCATGAAAATTCTCCAAATTTAAATCGTAGGTTTTTGGGGTCTGGGATAGGAAACAGCTTTATTATTTTAGTAGCTAGGGAGATGGAAATTGCAGGATACCATGAGTCATGATTGTTCCAAAGGGTTCCATATATCCTGAATTCCCTACCCAGAGCAGTAACTGAACAATATGTAGATATGGCCCCTCTCTCAGCCTTCAGTAATCTAAACGAGTGCTGTCTAATAGAGATTTCATGGGAGTCACAAATATTTTTAAATTTTCTAGTAGTCTCATTAAAAAGGTCAAAAGAAACAGGAAAAACTAATTTTAATAATATATTTCATTTAATCCAGCATATATAATTATTTTAATATGTTAAAAGTTTAAAATGAAACATTTAGCTTTTTTTTCATACTAAGCCTTTGAGATCTGGTATGTATTGTGTGCCTATAGCACATCTCATTTCCACTAGCCCCATTTCAAGTGGACTATTCGCAGTCCTGATATTGTGGGACTAGTGGCTTATTACATTAGGACTGCCAATAGTCCTGACCCATAAAGTGGTGTTAACATCTATTAAATTTTTATTGGCCGTATTACTTTTTGGCTTATGTGTTTGGAATATTTTTATAATTAAAAAAAGGGAGAACAACACTCTGGATTTAAAACAAACAAAACCCCAGAGGAGAAAACAGAGTAGATCTGTCCAAAGCAATGATGTCATCAAGGATTGAATTGGAGGAGAGCAGTGGAATGAATAGTCATCCTAGGAGAGAGTCCAAATGGTTTATTTGGGGTTTTGTACTTAGACTTGTACAACATAAATACGCTTGCTGCTCTGCAAACGCACACAATCTGTGTACCCACAATTGAGCCACACGTGGGGCGCCTGGCTTCCTTCGGAGATCTCTCAGAACCCAGCACCCACTTTCCATCCGAGCTGGCGGGATGTTCCAGACAAATGCAAAGCAGGCCCTCTTCATCAGTCTCTCCCTACTTCTCATCCCCACTCTCTCTCCCCACCCTCCTTTCTATTTACTTCTTTGCGCACTTCCTTAGGGCAAAGGGGTCTCCTATGTTTCCCATCGCTTCTCTTGGAGAATTTACTGACCAAGAATCACCAGAAATGTTCTCTAAACGGGTGATGTCAATTAAGAGCAGGGGAGTAGAAATGTCCCAGGCACCACTCATGCAATCAATTTACAAATCTCTAGCGAGGGATGATTATATTGCCAGATGCTGCGTTGGAATCATCTAGTTGAGACTAATTCAGAGATGGTCCTGAAATGTGTTCCTATGCTCCACCTTTCTAGCTTTCTCTCCAGTCATGCCTCTCTTCCTGGTTCGTCACGCCTGTCTCTTCTCTCTTGTCCTCACAGATACTCCACGCCTACTATGTGTTGGAGATACTGTTCGAAACCAGGGAAGCCATGAAGCAGATGCCGAATTTCACCCACATAAGAACCTGTCCCACCAAAGAGATCACGATCTGCGGTGAGTTTTGGAGCAGAGGTTGCCAGATTAATACATCGGAGCCTCTTGGTTCCACGTCCTTTGCCTCGCTTGAATGCTGCCTAAATTGGACTGTGTTAAGGCAAGAGTGTTAATACAGAGTTATCTATCATGATAATGCCGTTCCCCGTCTTGTCTTTGTTTTGCACACCAGCTGGCAGGAATTAATTACGTGAGAAATGAAAGCACCCACGGCTTTTTAGGAAGGCAGCGTTTTAATACAGAAACCACCCATGGGTGGAATGAGCGTGCTTTGCCCTCCGTCTAGCTCTCATTATCTTTGTTCCATGTCGCTTTTCCCAGGTGGGCCTCGGCCTGCCACTGATGCTGGCGAGGGAAGAGCCAAAGGCAGGGCGGAGATTAAAGTCGTCTCGGCTTTTGGCTGCTGCCTTAGCTTTCTCCAAC
>PVJN01050594.1:0-14785 GCA_004026805.1 Lasiurus borealis
CCCGGGGACTCTCAGCAGAGGGGGAGGAGGGCAGAGAGGGCGGAAGGGCAGAGAGCAGAGGGCGGAGGGGCAGGCACTCACGGCAGCACGGCGATGGCGGCGGCCCCGGGCGGCATGCCGCTGTTGGTGCCCGCGAGGCTCTGGCAGAGCTGGTGCACGGCGCCCTTGGCCATGCCGTAGCCGATCATCCCTGCGGAGCGGAGAGAGCGCGGTCAGTGAGCGCTGGCCTCCACTGGCCTGTCCGGTGACCTCCAGGCCGGGGCCACGAGGAGGCGGGGGAGAAGGGCCGGATGGGCATCTACGCAGAGAGCGTGGAAGGCACGTAACCTGAGTGGTAACATTTATCACAAAGGCCGTAAATGGAGCCCATTTTTCTTTCTTTTTCTTTTTTTTAAAGTATATTTTATTAATTTTTTTCAGAGAGGAAGGGAGAGGGATAGAAAGTCAGAAACATCGATGAGAGAGAGACATCAATCAGCCGCCTCTTGCACACCTCCTACTGGGGATATGCCCTTGACCGGAATCGAACCTGGAACCTTTCAGTCCGCAGGTCAATGCTCTATTCACTGAGCCAAACTGGTTTCGGCCCATTTTTTATTTCTATTGTTGAGAACATCAAGGCTCAGACAGGGTATGTGACACACCCAAGCTCACACACACACACACACACACACTCACTTGCACTGAGACCACCCACCCTCCCCGAGGTGAAGGACCAGGGAAGAGCTGGGTCCTAAACCCCCAGGTTGTTAATTGCTTGTGAGCAAAATGGAGCTGCCATTTGGAGTCAGGTGCACAGGTTCAAATCTGAGCTCTTCCACTCTCCACTGAAGAAATCCTGAGCTAGCTCTCACTGCCCTGCTCCCCTCAGTTACCCCGCCAGTAAAATGGGAAAAAAGTACTTACTTCTAAGCTCAGCACACAGTAGGTGCTCAATAAATGTTCCCCATCAAGTCACAGAAGTAACGTGCCCAGGAGTGCATCTCCCTGGGTAAACTGTGAGCAGCGCTGACATATGTATACAAGGTCTCCGTTTGCCCCCACTGATCAGTGGATGCTTGCTGGCTGAACAAGGCGTGCCTTTTTTAAAAAATGTATTTTATTGATTTTTTTATACAGAGAGGAAGGGAGAGGGATAGAGAGTTAGAAACATTGATGAAAGAGACATCGATCAGCTGCCTCCTGCACGCCCCCTACTGGGGATGTGCCTGCAACCATCGTGCATGCCCTTGACCAGAATCGAACTTGGGACTCCTCACTCCGCAGGCTGCTGCTCTATCCACTGAGCGGCACCGGTTGGGCGGGGGCGTGCCTTTTCTCAGGACAGGTTTCTGTCTCTCTGCAGACAGGTGGCAGGAACAGGCTCTCCCCTCCACCGTCCCCCACCCCCCAGCTCTGGCTGCTCACTCGCTGCTGTAAACACCTCTCCTCCTCCACCCCTCTTCCTCCGGAGTCAGCAGCCTTAAACGCTCCCGGCCAGCGTGCTCTCTACAGCAAAACCACTGAGGAGGCAGCAAAGGTCCGGAGGGAGGTGGGATCCCGGCCCGGCCGAGGGACCAATCACTGCACCGCTGCCGAGCAACCCCGGATTGCAAAAGCGGTCAAGGTCTCAGATGGTCATTTAGCAGCATAAGCAGGATATTTCCCCACCCCGGGCCTCTCCGTTTACCGGGGGCCGGGGCCACCAGCGGCAGAGAGATCAGACACACCCCACAGGGGTTCAAAGAAACCAGCTTATGAATCTCTTTCCTCCAGCCCTGACCCAGCACACTCCACTCCGGGGCTCCGTCCTCAGTCCATTCAGACCCCAGGAGAGAGGGTCTGGTGAAAGAAACAGGCGCCCAGCCGGTGTGGCTCAGTGGCTGAGCGTCAACCTCTGAACCAGGAGGTCACGGTTCGATTCCCAATCCAAGGCATGCCGAAACCAGTGTGGCTCAGTGGATAGAGCGTCGGAGGAGGCAGCTGATCGATGTCTCTCTCATCGATGTTTCTAGCTCTCTATCCCTCTCCCTTCCTCTCTGTAGCAAATCAATAAAATATATTAAAAAAAAGGGGGCACATGCCAGGTTGCGGGCTGGATCCCCAGTAGTGGGCAAGCAGGAGGCAGCCAATCAGCCAATCGATGGTTCTCTCTCATTACTGATGTTTCTCTCTCCCTTCCTCTCTAAAATCAATAAAAATACAGTGGTACCTCGAGATACGAGTATAATTCGTTCCGTAAGCTTGAGGCATAAGAAACCATGAGATGCTCGAGTCGCGGTAAACTGGTGGGTTGTGTGCAGCTGGCTGATCCGCGCAATGACTCCTATCTCAAATGTTGCTCGTATTTCAAAGGAAAAATCGCTCGCTCAACGGCTTGTATCTCAAAAATCTCGTATGTTAGGGCACTCGTATCTCGAGGTACCACTGCATATTTTTTAAAACAAGCAGCCCACAACCATAATGGTTTAATTTTACAAAATTCTACGCAATACAAGTAAGGAGATCATTTGCAAGAAATGGGAGGAATAAAAGTATTTTATAAGAAGCTAAGTACTTTCTTCCCAATTATAAAATGGTCAAGGTAGTCCCTCAAGACTGCTTTCCAAACACAGCGAAACTAAAGTGATCACTATCACTTATTTAATAGTTTATCCTCCTGAAGCTGACCCACAAACACAACCATGGAAATAAGAAGGTGGCGTTTTCGCAGTACGTTTTCGTTTCTGAACAACTTTTCTTGGGTTGGAAGGACCACTCAGCCCCTCCGTCCTTTACTTTTCAAATGATACAGAGAACTCCCCAGGGTTTTCGAGGGTCTGAACCAGAGCTGAAAGATTCATGACTCAAATAAATGTAACAATACCTAACGAAGGACTTAACGATGAACACAGCCTGAGCGTCTGCAAGCAAAGTACCTGAGCAAAAGCAAGTCTGAAATCATCATGCCAGTTCCCATCTACTGCTGACTGTCACTCCTTTCTAAGCCAGGTGCGCCCATTAAGATGTCATACAGAATATTCTGTTACTTACCCCCATTTTACAGATGACACCACTGAGCCTTAGAGCGGTTAGGTAACTTGCCAATATCACACACTGGGTGGCACAACCACCAAAGACCCCCCCCCAACCGGTGTAGTCCCAGAGCCTGCACTCTTCGCCAGTATCCAAAACTATGGCCAAAGAGCTATTTACAAACCAGAGGAAAGGAGGAGAGCGCTTTGTCCTCAGAAAAATTACTCTTTCAAGTCCTGGCTTGTCCTTTTTCAAATGCCAAGCTGTTCCTCATTTCTCTCCTTACTTCTGCTCTCCGGCACCTTTAATAAAAATCGGAACTCATCCAAGCCGGCGTCTGACATTTACACGGCTTTAACGACTGCGATAGACATGGACGGGCAAGATCACAGGCTCTGAAACGCGTAGAAAAAAAATAAGAGGCAAGAAATCGTTGATTCGCCAAGAGCCCCTCAGTTTGGCGAGTTGCGTTAAAATGGAAAAAGGTGCCGAAACCCGTTTGGCTCAGTGGATAGAGCGTCGGCCTGCGGACTGAAGGGTCCAGGGTTTGATTCCAGTCAAGGGCATGTACCTTGGTTGCGGGCATATCCCCACTGGGGTTTGTGCAGGAGGCGGCTGGTCGATGTTTCTGACTCTCTCTCTCCCTTCCTCTCTGTAAAAAAATCAATAAAATATATATTATTTTTAAAAATGGAGTAAGGTGCTCAAGCTCTCCAGCACACCAAAGAGCAGGAAACGCAGCCCTCTCCCCCCATTTTATAGACTTCCACTTAGACAATAGAGGTGGACCCCCAAACTGCCACTTAAACTCCTTTAACCCTACCTGAAAGGGAATATTATGGGTTGAATTGTGACCCCCCAAATTCATATGTTAACACCCTAAACCCCCGTACCTCAGCATGGGACTGTACTTGATGGGGTCTTTAAAGGGGCAATCAAGTTACAATGAGGTCATTAGGGTAGGTGCTACCATAATGTGACAGGTGTCCTTGTAAGAGGAGGAGCCTGGGACCCAGAGAGGCACAGAGGCCGGCCATGCGCGGACACAGGAGCAGACAGACAGCCACTGACAAGCCAAGGAAAGACGCTCCGGAAGAAACCAAGGCAGCGACCCCGCTGACACCCGGATCTTGAACTTCCGGCCTAGAGAATTAGGAGCCGAGTGTCTGTTGTCGAAGCCGCAGGGCTGCTTGGTTACGGCGGCCCGAGCACTAACAGCAGGAGCAAAAGACGCCCAAGCTACCGGGAAAAGCAGGCCGTTAGAAGGTGGGGGTGCTGGTTCAAAGGAAGGCTCCAACTTCCTGACTGCAGAAGCAGGGACAGCGGGTTAACCGCGCTGCGTTCTGGCTCCCTGACCTGGAGACTCTCTGAGAAAAATCCCGAACACTCTCAGCCCCAGGGACCCAGGAGAGCACACAGGTGAAGTGGCCGATGAGAAACCCGCCCTGTGCTGGGCGCCCTGCCCGTGTTAAGGCCTCCAGCGCTTACAGCTGCTCCTCAAGGCAGATGCTACTCTACTGGTTGCAGTGACTCCGGCAGAAGTCTGGTCAGATCCGTGATTTGTTAGAAGAATGCACCCCAGCCTCTCTCTGTCTGTCACCCACACTATTCCCAGCGGCCGAGCTGCTTCCCCGGGATGCCTGAGCACAAGGCGATGGCGATAATACATGTTTATTACCTAACTAGAGGCCCGGTGCATGGAATTCATGCACGGAGGATGGGGAGGGAGGGGTCCCTCAGCCCAGACTGCACCCTCTCCAATCTGGGACCCCCTTGAGGGAAGTCCAACTGCCTGTTTAGGCCCAATCCTAAACGGGCAGTCAGACATCCCTCTCACAATCCAGGACTGCTGGCTCCCAACTGCTCGCCTGCCTTCCTTCCTGATTGCCCCTAACTGCTTCTGCCTGCCAGCCTGATCACCCCCTAACCACTCTCCTGCCAGCCTGTTTGCCCCTAACTACACTCCCTTGCAGGCCTGAGCACTCCTAACTGCCCTCCTTGCAGGCCTGCCCCCCCCCCCCCAACTGCCTTCCCTTGCGAGCCTGGTCCCTCCCAACTGCCCTCCCCTGCCGGCCTGATCACCTATAACTGCCCTCTCCTGCTGGCCATCTTGTGTCCACTTGGGGGCAGGATCTTTTGACCAAATGGGTGCAGCCATCTTGTGTGTTGGAGTGATGGTCAATCTGCATATTACTCTTTTACTAGATAGGGTTTGAACCTACTCCAGCACGTTCATTCCCGGAGTGGATCGTGGATAAATAAACCAGAATGGAGGGGGGAAAGGGGCAGATGGCAGCCTTCCTCAGCCAGCAGGAAGATGAGGAATTCAGGCCTAAAGGAAGCAAAACCCACCCAGCAAAGCACCCAAGAGGGGAAAAGGCCTCCACCTTCCCCACCTCCTCGAAGCGCCCTGCAGCCCCGGCAAGCGGGCATGAGCACGCCCACTGCACAGGGGGAAACGGAGGCTTACCGGGGGTCCCGTCCAGTGCGGCCTTGGCACCCGCCAAGGTCAGGAGGCCTCCGTCCTTGAGGTGCTTGGTGGCCAGGTGGCTGGAGATGGTGGACGTCCACATGCTCTGCTTCCACATGAGGTCGCAGTTTTTGAAGAGAGCTGAGGGGGGACACAGGGGGATCAGCCTCCGTGGGAGGAGCCATCTGACAAGGCGACAGTCCCCCTGGGATTAGTAAGAAGCACACGGGACGCGGGAGGAATTCTCAGGACGCAGGAGGAATTCTCGCCTCAGAGACACGTAACCTGATCCTCAGCCAGTCCCAGACCTGAATGCCAGTGGGAAATACTACGTGGGCCAGATCAGGGGTCGGCAAACTGCGGCTCGCGAGCCACATGCAGCTCAAGAGCCGAGGTTTGTCGCTCTGTTGACGAATGAGTTTGCCGACCGCTGGGATAGGGGTTTACTCACAAGGAACAACAACAACCTGGAATTATTGGAATCCAGAGTCTACGTCAGAGGTCAGCAAGCTCATTCGTCAACAGAGCGGCAAACCACACCGCGAGAGCTGCATGTGGCTGGCGAGCCGCAGTTTGCCGACCCCTGAGCTAGATGAACCGGGTGAAGGCAGAAACAGGGAAATACTTTCATAGAAAAACTGCCCTGCCTCACCGAGTATGTGGGGGGGAGGGGGGCAGAATCCTGCATTAAGAGGCTAAAACCAACAAAATGAGGCGTAAACCCTGATGCTTAGGGGGAAAACACTCTAAAGCAGCAGTTCTCAACCTGTGGGTCCCAACCCCTTTGGGGGTCCATCGACCCCATCACAGGGGTCTAAGACCATCAGAAAACACAGATATTTACATCACGATTCACAACAGTAGCAAAATTACTGTTAGGAGGTAGCAAAGAAAATAATTTTATGGTTGGGGGTCACCACAACATGAGGAACTGCATTAAAGGGTCCCGGCATTAGGAAGGTTGAGAACCGCTGCTCTAAGGCTCTGGAATAAACAGGGGAATTTGAACGTGGGGGGGACCGTATCAGTCTTACAGAATGACTGTCACTGTCCTCAGCTACGGTAACAGTGTGACCAGGACGCAGGGAAACGAGCATCTTCTGTGGGGACGCACGCTGAAGTCAGCAAAGGGTGAAGTTCCTCGCCAGCGGTGCACAAAGCCATGCCCACGCCGAGCACCCCGCAGAGAGAGCCAGCCAGGGAGCCAGGACAGCAGGGTCAGCAGCTGCCGGGCCCACAGGGAGGGGGCGGTGCTCCCCGAACCCGTCTTCCAGCTTTGCCTGCTGTTTGCAAACGTTTGTAATAAAAAGCTGGAAAGCGCACCCGGCACTGATAAAAGTTCGACGCTGAGTCCTTCTGACCCGCGGGGCGATCTCTCCATGTCACATCCATGGCCCCCCATCTCCAGGAATAAGCCCTGGGAGGTGAGGATGGGAACAACACTGATTCCATCCCACCTGACACTCAAGCTCAATGTCCCCTCCTCCAACCCCGAGTCCGGAAGCTGCTGCCTCAGCTGTGAGAGGGGGTGGCCGTCGCGCCCTCACGGAGGCGCTGTCCAGAGCCTGGGAGACACGCAGGAACGCCCTGGCCTGGCACACAGAAGCGGCCCGGTCCCCACCCCCACCCCCCCGGCCCAGGGCAGAGCGGGTGAATGATCAACCCGGAGCAGGACTCACACTTGGACTTGGCGTTGCCGCCGGCCCAGCCGCCGGCCACACAGAGGATGGCGTCCACCTTCTCCTCGCCCAGCAGCTTCCCGACCTCGGCTGTCACCTGCACCGGGAGGCACGGGGAGAGGCGTCAATCGCCGGGAAACCCAGACAGGCCCGGCCTTCACACACTTCGGTTATTTTCCACTTTCTTTCTTTTTTTTTTTTTTTTAATATATTTCATTGATTTCTTACAAAGTGGAAGGGAGAGGGATAGAGAATTAGAAACATCAATCAGCTGCCCCCTGCATACCCCCGACCGGGGACGTGCCCACAACCCGGGGACATGCCCACAACCGAGGCACATGCCCTTGACCGGAATTGAACCTGGGACCTTTCCGTCCGCAGGATGATGCTCTATCCACTGAGCCAAACCGGTTTCGGCTATTTTTCACTCTCTTGGAAGATGGGGTACAGCGCCTGGCCAGGAACACTTTGAGAACTACATGTAGGACGAGCCTACCATGACCATTCGGGTTAGGAAAGCCCATCTCCATTTCAATGCGATTGTTATCAAGCAATCTAGAATCTTCTTTTTAATTTTTATTTTTTATTGATTGCAGAGAGGAAGGGAGGAGAGGGAGAGAGAACTAGAAACATCAATGATGAGACAGAATCATGGACCGGCTGCCTCCTGCATGCCCCCTGCTGGTGATGGAGCCCGCAGCCCCAGCCTGGGCCCTGACCAGGAATCAAACCATGACCTCTTGGTACCCTGGTCAATGCACCACCACTGAGCCACCCAACCGGGCCCTCCCTCCATTCTTAAGCAGCGTCCTGCTGCCGAGGGCCCAGAGCTCAACTGCCGGAAGTTGATTACCTCCCCTGACATCTGTCCTGCTTTTTTAGGAAAGCAGGGAGCCCATAGCAACAATGAAACTGTTCGACTTTATTTATTTTTACATCCACACATTTTTCAATTCCTCCCCCTTAAATGTTGCTTTCTTCCCGATAGTTTTCCATAAATCTCATGCCTTCCTGACCTTTGCATCTCCTCACTGTCCCTAGTAAAACGGCTGCCCAAGGGGCCAATTAAATAAGTATTAGGGTGGGATTTCCTCTTCTGGAGCCTTACAAATAAAAACTGGATGTTGTGCTATTGTCCAGAAAATTCCTCATTGGAAGTGGGGGTAGAGGGGGAGGGAGGAGAAGTTAAAGAGATTAAAAGTTAAAGAGAAAAAAGTTCCGTAGAGCCGAAGTCGGTATGGCTCAATGGATAGAGCAGCGGCTTGCAGACTGAAAGGTCCCGGGTTCAATTCCGGTCAAGGGCATGTGCCTTGGTTGCAGGCACATCCCCAGTAGGAGGTGTGTAGGAGGCGGCTGATGGATGTTTCTCTTTCATCGATGTCTCTAATTCTCTCTCTCCCTTCCTCTCTGTAAAAAAATATGTATAAAAAAAAAAAAAGTTCTGTACAGTCAAGTCTCAGATAAAAGCAACTTCACATTCAAAAAGCACATGGTAAATAAAATTAAAAATTAAAAAAAAAGAATATTCGATTTCTATCAAAACCCAGAAAGAAAGAAAAAAAGCACACGGACATCAGCACCAGCAACCAAGAGCAGCAGACACCGACTGCAGGAGCCACTCTGCCAGCGGCTCTCAGAGCCTAGGACTCCCCTGCCCTTAAGGCCGGCTTTGTTTATTTATTCACTTTATTTATTCGCCTGAGCTGTCTGCTGCAGGCCACTGAGCATGCAGGCAGGAGAGCAGGCAGCCAACCCCCACTGCCCCGTTCCAGTCCTGGCGGTGCCACCTCCCACCTGTTTGACCCTGAGCAAACACAGGGCCTCTCTGAGCCGCAGACTCCCCACTTCTCAAAGGAAGATAAACTAGAAACGGGGCTCTGAGGTGTTACACTCAGCAAGTTCATGTGAATAAAGCACTGAGTGAGAATGATGGCTGACCGATAACAATGCCATGTCCATTAGAGCCAGTAACGCCGGAAACTTCGGGACCGGGACCGTATTACGAAAAGTTAAGAACAGAGGCCCTGGCCGGTGTGGCTCAGTGGGCTGAGTGTTGTCCCAGGCACCTACCAGTCACTGGCTAAATCCCCAGTCAGGGCACACCATTCCCAGTTGTGTGTTCAATCCCTGCATGCAGGAGGCAGCCCATCAATGTTTCTCTCTCACATCGATGTTTCTCCCTCCCCCTTCCTCTCTGTCCAAATTCAAGCAAATCAAATAAAGACAGGTTTAAAAAGGAGAAAAGCCAGAGCCACAGAAACCTGCCTTCTGGAATAAGGCAGCGGCTTTTTATAGTCTAGCCTATGTCAAACTGACGCTTTAGAAAGACGAAGTGAGCAGGACAGTATGCTCATGGATTGCTGTTTTGTTTTTGTTTCTTTAATTTATACATTTGCATGTCTGAAAGGAAATCTCACAACATATTAACTGCATAATGAGACTAGACATGATTTCCCCCTTCTTTTTATTTTACTCTATTTCCTACATCATACATGCCATCACGTGTAACATTTTCAAATGTGTTATGAAAAACCGCTAAGGACCACAAAATATTAGGCTCCAAGCGAGTTTAGATTTCTAGGGAGAGGGCAACTCAACAAAAAACAAAGCCTGGACTTATTCAAGTTGTTAACGAGTAAGTTTCTTCGAGTCTAAAACTCAGTCCCTTGGTTGTAAATGGGGTTGCCACCTCCTCTGCCTGCCTCACAGGTGCCTGTGTGCACACACAGCCCATCACACAGAGAAGGATGTCCCTTCCGGGGCCAGGACCCCAGAAAGCACACGCCTCGGGCACTCTGTGGGAGCCACTTCCGAGCATCTCAGCTACTGCCACCTACACCTCCATCGAGCTGTCAGGAGAGCTTCCTGCTGGGAGGGACGCTGTCTTGGGGTCGCAGGGGGGACTGCACCCACTGACTGAAATACGTACAGAGTTTTTGTTTGATTTCTTGGATTACGAAAAGCACGTCATTGGATCATTCAGAATAACCTGTTTCCCTGGTATTCTTGCTTTGAGCTGGGGCTCGCCACTTGTTTAGAATGCACCTGAGCCGAGACCGATTTGGCTCAGTGGATAGAGCGTCGGCCTGCGGACTGAAAGGTCCCAGGTTCGATTCCGGTTGGGGGCGTGTACCTTGCTTGTGGGCACATCTCCAGTGTGGGGCGTGCAGGAGGCGGCTGGTTGATGTCTCTCTCTCATCGATGTTTCTGACTTTCTATCTCTCTCCCTTCCTCTCTGTAAAAAAACAATAAAATATATATATTTAAAAAAAATAGAATGCACCCGAAAGAAATCATCAGAGACGGAGACGTCAATGATCGCCACTTGTTAACGGTAAAAGTAAAAAACTGCAAACAGGTTAAATATACGTGTGGAAACTAAGAAAACTGTGGCCAATCCGCAATATTAAAAATTACATGTCGACACAGAGGGTTTTTATTTTTAAGAGACCGAGGAAGTACTGGAATGAAATAAAATTATATTTAAAAATTGTAAAAGCCAGTCATAAAATGTAAAACACAAGGTTATTTCAACCTGAAACGCTAATCGTATCCATAAGACAAGAAAATCGGCCAAAATGTGAATACTCAGCTAGCTAGAAACCAATTATGGGTAATATGTCTTCATTATATTTTTTCCACGTTTTCCAAATGTCCTTCCATGGGCACACACGGCTTTCATAATTAGAGAAATAGTATTCGAAAAAGGCAAGAACACATGGTCTAGTGGATACCTATTCCCAGACCGCCCCCTTACCCCACAGGCTTGGGGGACAGAGGGGGAGGACAGGGGAGACTTTTCTGGAATTACCTGCTCAGCCTGCTCGGTAAACGAGTCTGTCATTCTAACGACCACACTCGCACTGGCCTCTTCATTCTCCACCACGTCGATGCTGGCCACCCACTGCGGGGAAGAAGGAAAGAGCTTTGGTCAAGAGACAATAGTTTGGGTCCTTTCAAGATCCACGACCAGAAATGGGGGCTGTGGGGGCAGGTGACATGCTTAGAGGAACGCCCACTAGAGAAAGGATCTAGCTACTGACCTCTCGCACATACAGGGACATTTGACCTGAGCCAGGCCACCCCGGCCCAGCCCGGCCCAGATCAGCCCAGATCAGCCCAGCCCATTCCGCCTCCAAACTCCTCATCTTCCTCTCCTTCCACTCTCGCCTCTGAAAGCCAAACCCTGAACTTCCAGAGGACCCTGCCCCAACCAGGGCCCACAAGCTTTTTCTGTAAAGGGCCAGAGAGGAAGTATGTTAGGCTTTGCTGGCCCTATGGTCTCCATGACAACTGCTCAACTCCCCTGTTATAACGGGAGAACAGCCACAGGCCACCGGCGAACAAATGAGCGGGCCTGTATCCCAATGAAACTACCAGCGCCAAAGTATGAATTTCGTATCATTTTCACGTCACAGGATATTCCTCTCTTAACCTCGTTTCAACCACTTAACACTGTGAAACCAGTCTTAGCTCTTGGGCTGCACAAAAACAGACGCCATGGGTTTGGCTCATGCAGGGCGAGAGCTGTGGACCCTGCCCCCGGCACGGAGGGTTTGAATCCTGCCTCTGCCAGACAGTGGCTTTCTCAAGCTCCCGCTCTGCAGAGGGTCCTGCCTGCCCAGTGGGGTTCGCAATAAACACCGTCAGTGTGAGAATTAATGAAACGGTGTGGCTCAGTGGACAGAGCGTCAGCCTGTGGACTGAAAGGTCCCAGGTTCAATTCCAGTCAAGGGCATGTACCTTGGTTGCAGGCCCAGTGGATAGAGTGCCAGCCTGTGGACTGAAAGGTCCCAGGTTCAATTCCAGTCAAGGGCATGTACCCTCAGGGAGTGAACCTGATTGTGCAAAGTAGCTGAAATCGTCTGTGTACCATGGACCTTGGTTGCAGGCACAGCTCCAGTAGCAGGTGTGCAGGAGGCAGCTGATTGATGTTTCTAGCTCTCTATCCCTCTCCCTTCCTCTCTGAAATCAATAAAAAATATTTAAAAAAAAAATAGAAAGAAAGAAAGAAAGAGAGGAGGCTGAGGCTGCCAGCCCAGGTGACACATGGATCTCACTCGGAAAGGGCCAGGGCCCTGAGGTCTAAAGGCCCAGAGACAAAGATCTCCACCAAGCTTTAAAGAACACAGCCTCCATTCAGAACGCTCACTCCTTCCTTCCGTCACCAGCCATGGGAGAGACTGAGACACAGAAAAGGTTCCATCCCAGACCTACCAGGAATGAAAGGCATGGGGACAAAGGTAAAGCAAATGTCCCCATCAGGGGGAAATGCCCCTCAACTCAAAGAAACCAGTCCTCGCATCTGTAACATGTGGACACCAACAGGCCTATTAGTAAAGTCATCGCGTAGAGCAGTGGTTCTCAACCTTTCTAATGCTGCGACCATTTAATACAGTTCCTCGTGTTGTGGTGAATCGTCATGTAAATATCTGTGTTTTCTGATGGTCTTAGGCGACCCTGCTAGTGGTTCTCAACCTGTGCGTCACTGCTGTAGAGCCTAAGACCATCGGAAAACAGGTCGCGACCCACAGGTTGAGAACCGCTGGTGTAGAGTAAAAGAAACAAAGAGTGGGTAAGGGATCTGGTATGTGGGCACACAGGGCCTGGCCCGCCTGGAACCCTTAAACTTGACAGTGGTCACCACCCCCATCTCTGCAGATGCCCTGGCTTCCAGAGCAGGTGTGCGGCAGGATTCCTTAGAAGCCTCTTCCTATGCCAGAGGCTGAGCCAGAAGAAAACCTGGCACCCTCTCTCCCTCTGGTGCCAGGCCACCCTCAGCCAGCAGCGGCTGCTGCTGTGCTAACGGATCCCTCGGGAAAGCTCCCCAGAGCTCAGGGGTGGACTTTGAGCAAGTGACAGCAGCAGCAGGAAGACAGGGGGAGGAGTCTCTCCACCGGGAACACGCCGATCCCCGCTGGGAGGCCGGGGTCAGGGTTCTGGCCTGCGCCCCGCTCAGCTCCCCCATGGCCACCTGCAGGGAGGGAACCTGATTGTGCAAAGGACCTGCAACAGTCTCCCAATCAAAGAGGCCTCCAGGATGTGAAGGGCTGAGCCTTCCCCGTGTCCAGTCCAATGCAGGCTCAACAGGACAGGAGTCTAGATCAGTATCTCACTAACAGGAGAGAGAGAGAGAACCGGCTCTACCCCTTAGATCCTTCCAGCCGGCCCAATAATGAAATCAACGTGAGCGATTCACCAGGGAACATCACTAAATTGAATTGCAGTGTGCACACGGATAAGGCCAGAGACGGAAAGTGAAAATGAAGCAGAAGTTACATGCTGAGCTGAGGAGGATGAAGTGAGGGCCTCAGAGGGGGGAAAGGTCATTCAAAGGACATAAGAAAGGCAGATGTTCAGCCGAGACCGGTGTGGCTCACTGGATAGAGCGCCGGCCTGCGGACTGAAGGGTTCCAGGTTCGATTCCGGTCAAGGGCATGTGCCTTGGTGGCGGGCACATCCCCAGTGGGGAGCGTGCAGGAGGCGGCTAATCCATGTCTCTCTCATGGGTGTCTCTGACTTTCTATCTCCCTTCCTCTCTGTAAAAAATCAATAAAATATATTTAAAAGAAAAAAAAAAAAAGAAAGGCAGATGTTCAGCAACTCGTCTGCACTGCCCTCTACATGGGTCCTAAAAAATATATTTTTTCCGGTGATGACGCTTATGACGGGCAGGACCCCACATTTAAAAATGTTAAGGGGGAGGTAAAAGTTTCCCCGGAACCCAGAGGGTCTCTCTCTGGCCTTTGGTTCAAAATCATCCACGTTGCCAGCGTGGATCTGTCTTGGGGAAGCCTCTTCTGAACGCCTTCAAAATGCAAAATAAATGCACCCATCAGAGCCAACACGGAAACGCATCTTTCTCCCTGGAGTCTGCGCATTTACACGCCAGGACACCGAGGACTTCATTGCACCTTCTCAGCTCCCCTAAAGGGGGGCAGATACTATCGGGGACCCCATCTCACAGCCGTGGAAACGGGTTCGTGGGAGGGAAGCCATCCGTTCGCGGGAGGGGGACCAGTAACCAGCGTCAGGCGGTGTCCTGTCCCAGCCCTTCCTCCTCCTCCTCCTCCTCCCTCCCCGAGGCCCTTGACCTGCGCCCCTCTTCCTCCTGCTCCCCCATTCTCCCCTCTGAGTCATGCAAAAGGGCCGCTTCCCGGCGGCGGCGGAGACCCGGGGGCAGCGGCCCCCTCCGCTGGGCGCAAAGCCGCACCCAGGCCGGGGGGTGGGGGGCGCGCACGCGGCGGCAGGGGCGGCCACGCAGACCGGGGCGTGCGCTTTCCAGCACCCGGATGCGGGGGGACCAGGGGGTGCAGAGGGATCCCCCCCAGCTGCCTCCAGACCGGCCTCCCGGAGGCACCGGAAGGAAGGCCCCCCGCACCCGCACCCCCATGCCCATCGCCCCATCCCCCGCCCTGCACCCAGCGCGGCCCCGGCGCCCCGCCCGCGGCCTCACCCAGTCGCGGGCCCGGAACGCCTGCACGCAGCGGGAGCCCAGCGCGCCGCGGCCGCCGTACACCAGCACCCGGCGCGCCTCGCCCGCCGCCGCCGCCATCCTGCGCCGCCCGCTGCTCCCGCGGCCCCGAGCGCCCGCGCCCGCGCGCTGCGCCTCTGCGCGTCCCTGCCCCGCCCCTCCCGGCAC